>JAUZST010018703.1:0-60638 GCA_034779995.1 Parotocinclus haroldoi
CACACACACACACACACACACACACACACACACACACACACACACACACACACACACACACACACACACACAGATAGAGAGAAACCTATGAGCTTCTATTTATCAAAGTTTTTAGAGCAAGATTGTTTGCTGTTGTAGAGTCAGTTTTTAAACACTGCCCACTATGGTGCTTGTGGTCACGCAGAAGTTAAACTAAGTACTAAAAGGTACTAAACTGTGATCAGAAGGTCTAGGATTCCAATACTCAGGAATGGAGCAAGGCTCATAATCCACATTGTTCATTGTTGGACTGAATTGTTAGACTGTATTAGCTGTAGGTTGCTGTGGTTAAGAGTATCTGCTAAATGACTGAATGTAAATGTATTATAGAAAAAAGAAGAACATATTTCACAATCACATGTTGGCACCATATCTACACTGGACGCAAAAAGTCTAGGACCATTAACAACCATGCTATTTTGTTATCCATTCCAAATCATATATACAGCAGAACAATTTGAATGAGAAATACATATATTCTAGAATTGATTTGTATTAGATATGTTCTTTGCCTTTTTGTTTTAATGACAGTGTGCACATGAGCTGCATGGGCTCCAAATGCTTGTGTAAAATCTGATGATCCATGTTATTTCAGCATGTCCTAGTATTAAAAACACACACACAAAAGTTATTTAATGCTTGGCTTTTTCTGTCTTCAAGTGACCCCATAAAATGCTCAGTGGGGTTCAGATAATAATAAATTTTAATAAATCCTAAAATTTCTGTTTTCTTTCCCAAACATTTCACTCCAATTCATACCAATATATATATATATGATTTGTAATGGAAAAACATTTTGATGAAACATCATGAATTTGAGTGGTCTCAGACTTTTTTGCCCATACTGTATATGTTTCATAATAGCACATAAGCTCTAAACAATTTGTACATCATGTGTATTGCCTAGCTTAATGAGCATATAAACTTGTAGAAACAAGGTGATGTACCATAAAATGCAAGTGGGCAGTGAGTGCCACAAGTTTCAGTACAGTGAGCCCTGGCCAGTTCCATTAGTTACAAGAAACAGGAATTAAAGCAAAATGAGTCATATTGTGTGGGCTTGGGAGTAAAGGGGCAGACATAGTTTTGAATGCCAGTGATGACCTATTGGACTTAAACAGATATTTGGTTAATACCCATCAGCTGTGCCAAAGGAATGTCTGAGTCATAATAGAACAACTGACCCTGATCTGTCTCTGAGTGTCTATACTCTTATAGTTTCTGAATCATGGTTTATAAACAGTGCTCTTTAGCTGATTGTGAGTTTTTTGATTTACTGTGATTATGGTTGTGCTAATTTGTAATGTGCAGGATTTAAATGTTATGCATTTGAAATGTGCAAAAGCAGCATCCATGTCTTTAAGCAGTCCTCAAAGAAAGATTGGAATGGATGTGCATATTTTTTCATCTACAGTCCATAATATCATTGAACTTTTCAGGTAATCTGGAGAAATATCCATGCATGAAGGGCAAGAGCACATTCCTATACTGACAACCTGTAATTGTTGATCCCCATGCGACGCTGCATAAAGAACATTAACATTCATCAATACTTTATATAACCACATGGGGAAGGGATTGTTAAATTACAACAAGAGTTGCATTCACAAATGGCACTTAAATTGTTACTGTGCAAAGTAAGAAAAGTAAAAAGTTTTTAGTTACTTAGTAGATTCTAGAGCTTTAACTTTTCTTTCATCCCAGTACTTACTTTTCCCATCCCAGGTTTTCTGGAATGTGTTGCAGGCCTGAAATGCATGTGAATGTTTATTAACAAATGAAATTAAGTTGACAAATGAAATGAAATTAATTAAATTAAAAGTTGGGGTTGTAATATATCACACAGGCTGGATAAGGTTTGGGTGATTAAAGGTAGGCACTAGTAATTGAATGGCTATGAGATCAAATCCCAGCTCTAGCCAGCTGCCACTTAACCAAGGCCAGTAACATCTGAAAGGCTCAGCTCTAATGTAACTCACTCTGGATGCCATCTGCTAAAAGTGTTAAATATAAATGATTGTTTATAACAACTAATTCACAATGATTTGTATGTCAGGCATCGTTTCATGCAGCCTAAAGTTTCACTGATTTCTCAAAGTTCTCTTCTTAAACAATGAAAGAGTAACATTGTAAATGATTGTACAGTATGTTCAGGTTTTATGTAAGAATAAACTGAACAAACGTTTACTGGATGACAACCCTATGTCTGGGCTTTATAACAGCTACATATAATGCTGCTGATAAAGGACAGACTGTTTTTTTTTGCCGCTGTAACAAAAGGGAATGTAATCAGTTTCAGAAATGGTAAATGTAACCATGGACACAGCGGTGATAACATTTTGGTTTTGACAAGAACCAAACAAAAAATGTGTCATTGTTGGCAAGCTGCCATGTTATAAGTGGAATTAAGCTCTCTGGGTGCTTGTGATATTAAAATAACATGTGGCGCCACATTACAACATCGCATCATGAATTATTTTACTATTTCTACACATCCTGTCATGCTTAAATCTTACTTGACACTCATACAAAGAAAGGCTGAAAGGTCCATCTAATGTTTACTAACCAAGTGGACATCAGTCTTGTGCAACTGTCTTACTGAATGGGTCAAAAGCAGGTCTTGCAGATCATATACAGATGGTTCTTGTAAAAATAGGCCTAAATAAGTGTGGGTGGAACTTTCATGTGGTGCACACTCAAAACCTCTACGCTGTTGGTTGAGAATCTATACACTAAACAAACTCAGTAAGAGACCTGCTCAATTCATGTTTGCTTTTTGTGTTGCAGGATGCAGGATGGGAGCTGGAATAACACACTCCCCCTTTCTTTGCTTCTAAAGGAAGCGTGTCCTCCAGGGGGTGTGCCTCAGGATGGTGGTGGGACCGTGTTTTTGGAGGCATCCTCAGATGGGAAAGTTTACCTGGCGGATTTTGAGGGAGCGGATGGGGACTTCGCGGAACTCTCTGCTTTCTTAAACCAGGATGAGATTAACAGGAGTCTAGACCTGGCTCGAGAGGCCATGAGTGATGCAGGTGATCCCTGTGATCTCTCTGATCCTGCAGTTCCTAATTCCTTGCCCATGGCCCCTGAGCAGGGTCTGCATCTCCCAGCATCCTCTCCTACCCTACAGCCTTCTACCACAACAGAGCACCAACCCCTTTATGTGGAAAACAACGCAACACTACAAGATTCTGTAGCAATGGAAACCTCAAACCCTGCAGAAGCTATGTCAGTCAAAGTTAGTAAGGCAAAGCAAAATGTTCAACTCAACAAACTGACTCAGGCCAACAAGTCAGTGATGCCTATGTACAAGCAGGAACGGCCACGGTTGGCCCATGGAGGTCTGGAACTCAACGAAAGAGCGGCTTCGACCACTGAGTTTTGCAGTCGGGCTGCTACTTTCATTGAGGAGCTGTCTTCTATCTTCAAAGGGTCTGGCCGATTGGATCACCAGGAAGATGATGATTCCTCTTCACCAGACAGTGGCTACCTGTCTCCAAGGAGCCATCGCTTAGCAATGCAGCAGGCTCAGTCTTATTCTTCATCTTCATCCTTGTCCCCAGGAGTCCAGCTAATGGCAACTCACAGTGGCCAAACAGAAGTGAATTTAGAAATTGTTGGGAATGAGCATAAGGGTGGAGAGATCAGTATGGATGGATCAATGACTCCTCCTCGGTTCACCCAAAAACTGAAGAGCCAAGAGGTGGCAGAGGGAACCCCCATTCGCCTGGAATGCAGAGTAACAGGGACTCCCCAGCCCCTGGTCAGGTAGGAAACATGAAGATCCATTATGCTATTGTTGGCTGTAGAGGTGGGTTTAATTGACATTCAGACATGGCATGATAATCCCACTGGAAATTGTTTTGTGCTCAATAGCTTTTATACGTCAGGAGTCATAATTGCATAGTTGCAAGATCTGTGCACAGTTAAAAGTGAGAATTATGTAAAATATCAGCTAAAACTCATGGAGAGACAGATTAGTTCCAATGGGATTATAAAATCAAATATAAATATTATTATAAAAAATGTTGACGGTAAAATTCATTACGAACTATCATTTTAAAATGTTTGTTGCACAAATATATGCTTAGCAAATTGAAAATACTTTTGTTTTTACTACAGAATATCAAATCCATTATAACCATGTCTGGTGTTTGTTAGCATACCTCATATGTTACTGACTGTCAGCGTGATCACCTTTTGGCTAGGAGGTCTGCTGTACAATCACTGTGGCTCAGTGGTTTGAGAGTACGACTCAGTTTCTCCTGCCGAGAAGGGTAGCTGCCCTCACAAACATCTATTTTTAGATATGGCGTTGCAAGGCAGTTAACACTCCTGTTGTGGTCTTCCTGTTCTGTGGCCACAGAACTTCTCATTGTGAAGGAATTTCAGACTGGATTAACTGGATTTTCCCCCCAAATTCAAACAATGGATAATTTAATGGTAATTAAATATTGACTCTAAATTTTGTTGTAGAAGATTGTGTTTAGAATTTGAGCGGCTGCGGCACTTTTACAGTTCTAGAATGACAATCGTTTTTAGATAACTATTAAAGTACTACTGTAAGAGTGACAGTAACAGACAAACATCAGGAACCATGTTGATAGCTTACAGATTTTTGGATGTGGGAGGAATGGGCAGGCATTTTTCTCATTTCCTCAGATAAATGCAAATGAATCAGTGTTGTTTTACCTGGTAAAATTAACAATACCTGTATAGAATATATATTAAAGAAGATGTTATGCATTTCCAGACATTTGAATAAAAAAGCATCAATATTGTAGTGGGAATGCTTAGCATGACTACAGAATTATTACAGTACTACAGTACAACTACAGTACCAAGTTACTACGGCTAAAAGTTACTCAGAAGATCTATGGAATAACAAAAGAAATAAAATGTCCAGCTGAGTTTTTCAACTGAATCCAAACTGTTTGCAATGGCCAGCGTGCGGGGAGGTCTGGAAAATGTATTGGTGTCAATATATAATTTTTTCTTTTTAAATGTAGTGAGGTTAAAGTCCAGTTGAGTTTCTCAACTGAGTCCCAGCTGTTTTAAATAGTTAAAGTAAAGGGTTAAATGTATTGGTGTAGTGAAGTAACAGTGAAAGTCATCAGAAAATATAATATCCAAAAGAAGTTGAAATAATCCTAAATGTTCTTAGGTACAGTACTGAAGTTTTTATAGTTTGTTACCATACACAAAACTCAGATGTCTGAGAACAGGAAAATCAGACGTAAAAAACAATCACTGGACTGATGTCTGGAAAGCCATTTTATGTTGTCCTGAGGTTGGTAATATGGACTATTCATTAGCATTACTGCTGTTCTCAGGGGGGGGGGGGGGGTCTTGCGGCCACTGTTCCAATTTCCTGCAGTTTTAGTGGTTGTGCAGCAGCACATCTGAACAGATCAGCTAAAAAAACAAGACTTTACTGTATAAAGTCTTACATCCTGCGCATATAAATCAGCTTTTTTTGGGACAATTAATATAAAATTCAATATCTCAACAAAATGATTGCATGTCATTTGGAATTTATTTAGTATCCACATTAAAATGGAACTTAATTTGTTCAGACTGCTATGTTAGGAACATTACAACAGGAGGTTTAAGTTCAACTGTCACTCAGTTTTTCATATTGGTATGTGTAAAAGCCATAAGTGGACAACATGTTGAAGGAGAGCTGGAACAGGTATAAATAGGCACGCAGCCATGCCAACGATGCCATGACTTGACACTTTTCATCTTGTTCTGTCCTGGTCATCTTGCCCACCTTCTTACTTTTTTGTACGGTTTGTACAGTGGCGCTTAAACCCTGTGGTATTTATTTGTAGTAATAGTAGTAATATTTATATTCTATTTTTACATAGATATAACTGAAATCAGAATCAGAATCAATTACAATCAAAGTCCTATAACTAGATAAGGATAACCCATTTAAATAAAAGAGAGAAAATAGTCTGCTTGGTCATTTATTAATTATGGTTATATTATGTATATTATATTATTAAGGAAATATAAAACATTTTGTCATTTGTTTATTTGGCTTCTTTTTATTTGCAGAACGTTTTAAGTTTAACAAAGGTTTAAGAGCCACTGTATGTGACAGAAGAATATCAAATTTTGTTGATCTAAAACTCAGTTAATACAAAGTGTGTGTGTGTGTGTGTGTGTGTGTGTGTGTGTGTGTGTGTTTACACTCTCATTGCAAAAGAGCAAACAGTGGTGTCTTTGTTTATACCCCTTCTAAATTATACATGCTCATAGTTTAGGACATCAGTTCATGTAAGAAATTGTGTTTTAAATAATCCAGATGTAAGTATGGCAAGTGAGTCCATAACAGACATACCGTATTTCTCATCAGGTCCAGGACTCAAACAGTATTCAGTAGAACGAGACTGTAGATGGCGCCGTGGCATTGTATGTGTAGCTGTCAAGCAAGGTGGTTGTTTGTTAGTGAAAACCATTTAGAGTTCAGCAAGTAGAGTTCATTTCAATAATTAAAAAAACAAAAACATTTAGGAAATGTGTGTTTCAGGTGCAACACTGAGACATGGTAATCAAACTATGTTCTGCTGCGTACATTTTTATTATTCAGACATATCTGTTATTGCTGTGTTGTGTGAATGCAATTTGATGTGATTACTGTACAGATAAACTGTAAAGATAAGAAGATAAGATTTCAAATGTTCAAGTAATGATGACTATGCTTCCACAATATTGACTAAATACTGCTGTAAGAAGTTTTATAGGAGCATACCAATTTTGTCACAAGTACATACACAGCATTATTAGAAGTAGAAAATCTATATTTGCAAATATCTAGTCATTTTCATTCTCTTATTTTATGTATCAGTGATCTCTGTCTCTTATTTTAATACCAAATTTGATCATTTGTGCTTTTAGATAGAAATTCATTAATCATCTGGCATTTGAACATAGTCTACATTACTGCCAAACTCTGTGCCACTGAGGAGGAGGGATAGCTATTACCATGAGATGGGTGTCAAATCATAAAGTCTACAAAGGCAACATATAAAAGTGGAATATTCAGCAATTGTTTGACATTTAATGTACCTTATAGACATGCTCTCTTTTTCTCTCTCTCTGTCTCTCTCTCTCTGCCTCTCTCTGTCTCTCTCTTTTGCTCTGTATCTCTCTCTCTCTTGAGAAGAAGTTCTTGAGATCCTGGCAGGCTGGTTATATAGCTGAAATAAGTATGAGAGAAGGCATCACAAGCTTTTTAATTACTACCCTGTCCATACAAGTACAGCAAGGAGTTCATATTTAATTAAAGGCTTATGGACTGAGACGGGGCAGGCTAGGGCTACACCAGAATTATTTTCAGTGGGAAATCCCAGTTAAAAATTTGAATCAGTCCAATTACAAGCCTGTTTTGTGGATGATTTGTGTGACAATTTCAGGTAAATGATCGCTAAACATCATGCACAGAAAGTGCATAGACAAAAGTCACATAAAGAACTTAGAAATAAAGAAAGGAATTGTGAAAAGTCCATACACTTTTTCAAATAAATGTTAAATTGCTTCCACCGGCTTTGCGGTTCGGTGTACATTTAATTTACTGTCTAGTAATTTCTATAAACTAAACGCCTTGTTTTACAAACTCATGCCATTTGCACATTCTGAGAAAGGTTGCGGAATGAAAAACACATTCTGTGTAGGTTCTGTGGATGAACCTTCTGTGAAATATTCACATTCCATTGAATATTTATTGAAATATTTAATTGCCGGTTCCATTTGCAACCACAAGCATGCAACGTTGTTAAAAAATGATCTGTTCAGTAACAGTTTGTCATTACTGACCTGTTCAACATGTGCACCATTCAAAAGTGGTATCTCATGTTAGGCCAAATATATAAGACAATTACTAACAAATCAATACTATTTAAATCAACACCTTATCTATTATTTACATTTACATTGAGAAATTTAGGAATGCACAAAGACACAATCTCACAATTCAAGCATTTGTGGGTTAAAAGACATTTTAATAATAACATTCAATAAGACAACAAGGCTAATGGTCTCTAATCGCTGTTTCTGTGAAACAGGCTTAGGTACTAGACCCCCAGTTGCTTACATTGTACAGTACACATTTTGTAATGGTCATGCCATCCTTAGATTGCTAAGTGCACAAGGGAACCTAAGAATGCACAATCTTGCTGGATCTAAGGGTCAGGCCTGGTCAGTAACTGGATGGGAGACTGTCAGGTGATGTAAGCTTCTCCATGGGACTGATTTTTGCTTGTGGCAGCTTGTCCGGTTTCTGTAAATAATACAGCTAGATAGAACTAACTAAAGAACTAGATAAACAAGTCTAGCAACTTCAAGTAAAGTTCACATCAACCATCAGAATGGGGAAGAAAATGGGATCTCAGTGATTTTGACCATAGCATTGTTGTTGCTGAAGTTTCAGGGTTTTTTTTGTTTTAGAAAAAAGAAAGCTCAACACAGACTCAATAAGACTGAACCATTGACTGGAACAGAACAGTATATCCTGATGTGATTAATTGTAACTGATGCTGAGCTACACAGATGGTCGGATCAGAATTTGGCACCATCTCGATAAATACATCCCACCTGCCTAGTGTCATTAGTCCAGCCTGATGGATGTAATCTAATGGAATGTTTTTTGCTATGCTTTGGGCTTATCAATATGAATCAATTGTTGCTTGAATGGCACAGCCTATTGGAGTAGGCAAGGCAAGACAAGTTTATTTGTATAGCACCATACAAAGCACCATATACCACCTTATCATGCATGTGATAATGGTCAGTTATGCTAACAGACTTTATAATGACCTTCACATTTGAGGAAAAGACACAAACACAACATGCTACTCTCTCATTTACTACATTACTATTTTTCTTGTTTAGAATAGCAAATGTCTGACACACTTATAGACACACCCTCAAGCTAAGAGCACTTTAGAATCATCACATAGCATAACACATTTCTTTGAAATGTGGGAAGAAACTGGACTACTTGGAGTGAACCTGTATGGTACTGCAGTAATTAAATGTTTGTAAGTTATTAGGAATATAATAGTACATCAAATATCTAACTGCATTATGGCATTACTTTTCATTAAACTAAAACTCGACCAAGAAAACAGAACAGATTGTTTGCTAAATCTACGTTGAAGCATCAGATACAAAACTAATAGACATTCACAGAAGGCTGTGTGACTCTGGCTGTTTGGGAAAGATGTGACTAAACGCTAATGCATAAACTTATCATTAGTGCTATCTTGTTCAAGCAATGAATGGTATGCCAGCTAGGGTATTTTGCACAAAATAAAACATATATTCGTTTAATGTACTTTTCATTTGTCCCTGTCTAATTATGGCTTCTCCTATGATGACAGGTCAATCTTTCAGAGTAAATCAGAAATGATGAACATGACTTCTCAAACTTCAGTAGATGAGTGCCAATAAGAATTTAATTGACAATTTATTTACAACATTTACAATTTACAAAAAGAAAAAAAGAACAAATGATGCATTATGTTGTAAAATCTTTTTTGCACAAATACCCCTGGAAATGGTGCCAAACCATCAAAGGCCATTTGCACTCACACTTGGGTTACTTTAGAGATATCAGTTAACCTAACATGTATATTTTTTGACTGTGGGAGGAAACTTGTTGCGCCCAGAGTACCCAGTGGACAAGGAGAGACCAAATCTACCTGGAATTGAACTCAATGGGAGGTGACAGTTATACCAAGTCACTGTGCTGCCCCATAAAATGATTTAGTGTTAGGTAAAGCAACTGTAGCTCCTTTGATGGGATATAAGAAGCGTATTGCTACCGCTATCCATTAAAACAAAGAAATCATATGTGCAAGTTATGTGCTTCCCTGGTTTAAAAAACACCTGGCTGGAACTGGGTTGTATGAATACCAGGGGGCAGATGTCTGTGTATGCCCAAAGTCCAGAATTCACATCTGTTTGTGAGCAGTAAGATGTGCAGTCATGTGAAAACAAAACACATACACACAATTACAAACACGCAAATGAGCTACAGACAGGCACACAGCAGGAGAAAACTTTCCCATTATTGTATAAATAATTGGAACAAAGTAAAGAGGAAGTTCTGCTTCTCCTTTGAAGAAGCAGGAGAATTCCCTAAATGCACATACACGTGCGATTGAGTATCATACTGTATATATTCATTATTCAGGAATTTAATAGTTCTCCGTTTTATCGCTCATTTCCCTCGGGCAAAATCTTTGATTGGGTTGCCAGGCCTTAGCAGGAGAGCCCTGTCTTATTTCTAAAAATGCTCATGCAGAGAAACAAGCTGGCATTACCATGCCAAGATTTTGCTGTCTTGGTGCTTTCCGCTCAAAAACTCCAGGAACCAGTTTTCTGTTTATGGTAATTTATGGTAATGCACACCAAATCATAAGCTTTTCATTTTTTGGTTAGAACACCAAAAGTTTTATAGTTAACTACATGTGTTTCTTATTTCTGTGCTGTTGAAATAATATTGGTGAACCAGTGCTATTTTCTGCTAAAACCGACATATTTATTTAAAAGTTGAAGGGATTTGTGCATGGTAAAGTGGTTAGCAAATTCAGTTCTATAAACTTGCTAATGTTATAATTCTCCAGCAGTTACGTGCTTTACATTCTCGTTAGTTTCCTGTAGTGTAAACCATAATTTTAAACTGGGTAATCACTTGTTTTTGAGAGTTTCTAACGTTTTGTTGCTAATGTATGTTTATTTAGTTGGATCCGAGTAGTGGTGGCTATTGACCACTGAATTGCACTTATTGACCAAAAAATATCTCATCCAGATAGAAATGGCTGAACCCTGATAGAATTCAGATTGCAGCAAAACTCAGTTAATTAAGCAGACAAATATGTAAATGATTATGGGTGTGGTCTAATGTGGACACTGCTTCCCTATAAAAAGGCTCTCATCTGATACTTTTGGGTAGTTTACCTTTTGGTAAGAGATTGTTGATTGCTACTCATGACACATTTTGCCCAGTTGAAAGACTTTAAGAGAGGGCACATTGATGGACTGAGATATGGCTTTTCATAATAAGTTTCATCCAGTGTAGTGCACTATTCCTTGAATTGTGTGCACTATTTATTTTCCCACATTAGGCAACTTCTTTTTTTCAGTTTGTTGACATGACATGACATAGCAATGGTGTTGCGGTTTATTCTATTTTGACAGGTGAATAATGTGGCTTATTCGAACCTTGCTATAGCAGATTAAAAGGTGCATGCAATCACTTTGATCATCCTGTCAGGATGATGGGCACTGGGAACAGCCTGGTTGTTACATCATCCTACACGGCTCCCTTCTGTCCCTTTTCCCTTTCCACAGTAGGCTGCTTATGTTGTGTTCACTTAGTTCACTTCTGTTGCAGTTTGTCTGCATGTGTAGCTCTGTCTTTGTGTTAGCCTAATTAGCAACTCTTTTTATATTAGCCCTGTTCCAGTCTGCACCTCGACTATGTATTGGCAGTGTCTCTGTTTTAGCCCGGTCTCCTTATTATTCTAGCCACCAAGCCCCTCTGTTTACATCCAGTCTTTGGTTACACCTTGATGGTGTGATGTTATTCTCCATGTTTATTCGCAATAAAGCACTTGCACGTTAGTCTCTGTCATCCTGACCTGCAGTGAGCGTGACAAAGCCCCTAAACATATTTAGTTATCAGGTTATTCTAGCTTCACCTGGTTAGACAACGTGACTTGTAAACTAGCACACATCATCTAAATGTTAAGGCTGATTGTTTTATGGTCTTAGCCTAAAGAAACTCACTTATCTCTTTACCTACATTGTAAACATTTTAAGTTGTTAATATTTAACTATAGACCTGATATGGATAAGGGTTTTGAGACTTTACATAGTAAAATAAGTTTCCATAGTGTAGAACATGGTTGAAAAGCACAGGCATATTTCTGTTGGTCTACAACCATAAATACCTGGGACATTCATGTATGAAAAAATAGCTTCACAGAATAGCTACTATTCTTTCTGCACTTGATGCTTGCTAAGTTCATTTAAATAACACTTTAATCCTTTTAAAAACACTTGGGTCCTATGTTTTAATGATCTTCGAACCATTTTTTGACTACTTTATTTATTTATTTATTTAACTTTTTTAAAATAAAAAATGTTTTATCGTTGTTATGCACAACTAAAACACAGTTTTTTTTCCTTTTTATTTTTCAATTTTGTTTTATTTATTTAAAGCACACTGGATTTCCCCTATGTTCAAAATGTTTATATAAATAAAATTGCTCACTCAATGAATTGATGCTAATCCATAAATCTTTTTTTATTCTTTTAAAAATGTTTATTATTGCGTTTTTATCACATTTTTAAAAAGACCATTTTCCCATTATAATTCAGAGCATTATGGTGGAATCAGGACAGTCCCAGCTTTACTCAATGGTTCAGAAATACCCATAATTAACCAATTAATGGCACATAAATAGTAATCTGCTATATCAGAAATTCTTGTCCAACATGATTAATAATGTAAAACACATTAAACCAAAAAAAGTTTTGCTTGGCTTTTTTTTGCTTGACAGACATTTTTGTCTGTGTTTTTTTTACACTAAAAACTATAATTAATACTGCACATGAACAAATGCAGCTTGATCGTCTATCATCTCATTATTCAACATGGCAGACATTTTCACTGTTGACCTGCTGCTGCTCAAAATAAATAGTGCAGGCAAATAAATTAAACAATGTTTAAAATGATTTTCCATTCACAGGTTTATTGACTCCTCTCACAGTGTTCTGTGTTCACACTAGCTACCAAAAGGTTTCTTAAGGTTTTTTCTCTTGTAGGGAGCTTCTGCTGTTATTTCATATGGGTGTATCGCCTATAATAAAATATCCCCTAATTTTTGTGAGCAGTGTGGTACATAAAGTTTACATTTTGCTTAAACATTCTGCATATCATTAAGCTTCATTAAGACTTTTCATTAAGAGTCATTAACTGGGATTTGTCATTGTAACACAGCTTTACGAATTTGCATAACATCAGGAAAGTCTCAATCCAAATGTCACGCGTCGCTGTCGCTTTGATGCACTTCTACACAGAAAAATGATGGCCAGTTTGTGGCTCTCTAGCATAAACACAAGGTGAGCCAGCACTTTGGAGGGCAAAAAATACTTAAAACACATTAATTTGGCTACTGTTATTACATTCAGAAACAACATTGCCAATTGATTAGACAATGTAGAGTTCCAAAAATATACAGTAGGCCTAAATATGTTGTGGAGTAATGGACAAATTCCAGTGTTTTAAAAATCGATCTTTTCATAAAACAGGTGGTCCTTCTTTTAAAAACAGACTGTACGGATTGTAAGCATTTCTGATTTCATTTCACAATAAATACCTAAAATGCAATAGACATTTTAGAAATACAGAGGCAGAGACAGAACTGCAGGACAAGGAGAAACAAGGGTGTATGGGAATGTTTTTGGACATTGAAAACACTACCATTCAGTAAACCACTTTGTTATGCAAATAACACATTTTCCAACTTGGATTGGAATTTATGAGGAAAAGAATGAGAGAGAGAGAGAGAGAGTTAACGAGGTGGTTACATACAAAGATGAATCCTTTTTGGCTAGAAGAGGTATATTTGATAAAATCATGAGGATTTGAGCTTCAGTCTGTCTGTAGCCTATGCCAACAAAAATAAATTTGATAGCATTTATCATAGCCTGCCTGAAAACAATAGTTGAAATGGAAGCAGCTCCTCTCTTCTAACTCACACAGAAAAACTTGGAAGGGATGGATTTAACATTGCTATGTAAATGCTTGTCGTATGTCCGAATAAGAACAAATATGCATTCATTTCACATCACACATACACATATTCAGTTGTACCAGGAACATAATGCCACCTAAAGAAAATGCCCATTTAAAGAGAATGCTTCTTTATGAAATGCTGCTGCCTACCTTGCATACCTATGCTTGTTTGGTAAGCAGTGGCTGAAGAATGATGATGTCATACTATAAGCATCTAGTTAATAACAGTTCTTATGGTTTGGGGCTTTTATTTCTGTGGGTGTTTGTGTTTGTTTTATATTGTTTCTCCTGGGGCTTGTCTGACGAAGCAGGGTTTATTGGTTAGCCAGCCATTTTAAGTTTAGATTGCTCAAACCCTGGATTTTCTGTCTCAAAACAGGGGATCACGTTTAATTGAGCTGCACTGCTATTCAACTCTATGTACACGTCAGCAATGATTGCCCAAGTTTGCTACTCAACATTCACTGGCTTCACGTGTACCAATCTGTTTTGACTTTCTAATTATGGCTGAACAATATAGAAAAAAATCATGTGATAATGTAGGTTTTGCAGTAGGTGTCCAAGAAAAGAAATCCCAAATTTCAATTTTCATTTGCTTAAACACATGAAATAAAATTTGGAACTTAGAAGAACATCAGATTCTACTAACGGGAATTCATACAATATACCGTACACTTAATAGCCAGAGGTTTGTGGACACCCAATTGTCATCTAAAAAATGTGAGTATTAATGGGTGTCTCCCTACCTCACTCTTTCTACTAAAGAGGTTGGTCACAAGGATAATAATCCCTGGCATACTGTTGACATCCAGTTAATATCTAACATGTCTGATGGAGCTAAAAAAAATGTATCAACATTGGCAAACTATTTCCAGGAATATTTCCTATTTGCTGGAAACCTATAAACTCACAACCTACAAAACTACCATTGTTGCCTGTGGAGGTTTGATATCTGTATGCTTTATGTTATAAATCTGTTACAGGTAAGCTCAGCTGAAATAGCAGAGATCACAAATTAGAAGGTGTGTCTACAAACGTTTGGCCATTTAGACCCAATAATGACTATACATTCAATATTCAGTATATGGAGTAATTGGTATAATAAATTAGTGGTGGTCTAATTAAAGTCCAGAATGCATTTGCACAATGAATGAGCCAACAAAAGCCAACTTTGACTTCTGGCTTTTGATTTCTTCCTTGTCCTGTACTTTGCTGTACACACTTCAAACATGTCTAACCCCCATCCCTAAGCCAAACATAACTCTAAATCCTAATACACTATAAGGGCATATAAAATAAATCACAAAACTGAAATGTATGTTCCAAAAAAAAGCCCTAGCCTTAAACCTTAATCATGGGTCCCTACACTAAACCAAGAATACAATAATTAAATAACCTAATCTTTGGGTTTAAATCTCCTGTAGGCCAAGATAAGCCTTAAGAGTAAGTCTAGCCCTAATTTCTGATCCTAAATCCTAAATCCCATGAGCTAAAGACTGAAACAGCCAATACAATACTCAAAACAGCACATAACTTACTAATTTAAAGAATCTCAAACAAGTGACACTAAACTGGATTGGTTAAATAAATGGACCCCAAGCAGAGGTCTCCAGCAAGGACTATAAGTGTTGGCCAATGCACTTCCTTGATTCCACACAATGGATTATTGTGATGGGGGGGATCATTGTACTCTTACCAATACCTAAACTTAACCATATGTTAGGACTCCTTTATAGAATCAATACACCAACACACATTCAGTTTTAAGACTCACATTCTGAGACATTGTTTGATATACACATTAGCATAAAATAGCTTTTGAAACAACATTTTATTTTAAATGTAATATGTGGTTCATGATGCAACTTTTAACTTTTTGTTTTTGCACTGAAACAGCTCAGCCTGAAATATCTTTCTGTACAAACATATCAGGGTTGTAATAAAACAACCCGGTTTCTGTAGGAAAAATGTAAACAGGAGTAATGTCTTAGCTCTTATCCTTCTTGAGTAAAGTGTGGTTCTGAACTGTACTGATGTCAACATGCTAGTAAAACAGAGAGAGAGAGAGAGAGAGAGAGAGAGAGTGTTATACTGGAATGTCTGGTATGATTTTGTGTATATTATATAACTACAGGGTTTTTTGGAATACACTTCACTCTGTGGTATACCACAAGGATTTATACATGAACTATTGAAGTTCTTCCCTGTATGCAGCATAATGTCATTATAAATGCATGGTATCGGTTTACATAGTCATGCAGAGTCTTGAAACGCTTGCAAGTAATCTTTTTAACATGATTATCTGGATGAATGGGAATGACAGTACACTAAATGAAGACAAAACAGATATTTGAGTGGTTGTGCCAAAGGTATAAAGAGAAAAAATCTCAGTGGCTTGGATATCTAGAGCATCTCATAAGCCAGATGTTAAAAGTCTAAAAGTGATACTCTACATTATGATCATTATAATAACTGATTTATCTCATCCAGCAAAACACACTTAACAACTAAAGTTCATCTTCTATTTGTAAAAGCTAATTAAAGGGTTCTATGCCTTTTAAGCTTTGTAAAAAATCCTAGACTATTAAGACATAACAAAACATGCTTTTGTCTATTTCTAAATGTAATAATCATTTCTAACCCTAACACAGACACAAACATATTCAGTATTTCTAACTTAATAGACATCATTTTTGGCATAGACAATAGCTTAATACTTCTAATAAAACAACTATGTACATAGTATGTGATTTGTGGTGCAGCTTTTAATCTTTAAAATATTTTAACAACTGAAACTGTGCAGTCTGAAATATACTGCTCACACAAATTAGATGAAATAAGTAATAATATAATAATATAAAGCAAATGAGGGTTGTAATAAAACACATCAGTTTCTCTAAAACTAAGGAGAGTGTCTAGGTTTTTGATGAACATTTGTTTAGTGGGTTTACCAGATGATCATTTAACAAAAATATTCAGCATGTCAGAGTTTCAATGTTCCAATACTAAAAGCAAATTAAAAGATTAAATGCCTTTGTGTACTGCAGTGCAGCTCACAGTAGCTCTCCTACTCGCTGTGTAAAAACAAAATACAGCTGCTAGACTACTCAGACATAACAAAATATGTTGTGAGTTTGTTTGTTTTACTTCAGACTTTTTTAATGGCAAGTGGTATTTAAGGTTTTTGTGAGTTCAACACTATGAGAGCCACGTTTGAGCCCTTGAGCAGTACCTTTAACTGCTAAGTTGTTTTTTTAAAGGTCCATCAAATTTGAGTAAATTCACAATTGTTTTATACTATAAAGCATACTTATATAATTAACTGTACATGCAGAGGTTATTGCAAAAATAAAAAAACAGGTGTTTTTAATTTTTGTGGGCCTAAGTTATGGAATAATATACCCAGCAACATTAGTCAGGCCACATCTGAAATCACTCACCTGTGTATTTTATTGTGTATTTTTTCATTTACTAGCTATTTTAAATGCTTCTGAATTAAAAACATAATCTATTTCATGCTAACTACACTAACTTTTGTTAGTGTTAACATATGTTTTATACCCAATGTGTAATAGCACAGGATCTATTGTTTACAAAAATTAAGAGAAGAGAAATTGAATATGAAGCGTTTAAAAAATAAGCATTTGATTGTATTTCATTAAACAAGATAATCAGAAAATCAAAGAAAAAGTCAAAGAAAGTTTTTATTATGCAAACTTGATTATTGTGATTGAGTAGTAAGTGCATGGGGGTGAACAGAAGGATGTCAAACTGGAAGAGAGTGCCCCACATTGACTGTTCAGTAGGGTGTATGGTCACCCAAGACTGGCAAATCACACTGGCAGCGGTGGGGCACAGACAGGATCAGACTGTCCAGAAATTCTTCAGTTTAATTCAATTCTATTTTATTTATATAGCGCTTTTTACAATGGTGCATTGTCTCAACGCAACTTTACAATATTATATCATCTTAAAAGGCCAATCCAAAATTGAGTAAGCCTAGGGCGACAGTGGGAAGGAAAAACTCCCACAAAGTGGTAGGAAGAAACCTTGGGAGGACCAAGATGTTAATGAAAAAAATACTTAAAAGTATATTAAATTATAGCAAAATTAGGTAAATAATTTCAACCTCATCCCAATCAATAACAAATTAATAATATAATAAAATAAATAGTAATAAAAAAATTTGTAATAAAATAAATACACTAAATTATAAAACAAAATAGATTATAAAATGAGTCCTCTATGGGAGGTCCTTGGAAGCACATCGTCTCTTAATGTCCAAACGATGGAGGGAGTTACCGCACTCTGCTGGGACTGGTTTCTGTTGATGAAGACCAGTATAGGTGATGCTGAGCTGGAAGAACATCTAAGTGTGTGGTGCTGGAACTGGTACCGGAACATTAGCTCTGAAAGAAAAGAGCAAATGTAGTTATTGATGGGTTAGGAGTACAGAGTCTATCATCCATTACTGATGCCATGTGCATTCTTGTGGGATTCTCTTTGTATTTTAAAATATAACCTAATTTTAGTGAGCAGTGTAAATACATCGTACTTGCTCTGGTATGTACACAACTCCTGCTGAAGTACCCACTTGGAAACTAAACTTTCCTGACACAGGCATGATGTAATTATTGCACTTTTATGCAGGTGTAGTTTTATCACCTGCACCTGCATGGAATTGTGTCATTGCCACCATATTGTCATGCTCCACCTGTTTTACAGTCTAAAGTTTGAGCACAGCTGTTCTCCCGAGACACCAACTTTATTTCACTATGACAACTCAGTTGCTTTAAGGCTTGAGGTTGACAGCGTAGTCATATTGATAATAGCAGCACAAAACAACATTAGATACAGTGGGTCTGTTATGTAAAATATGGTTCATGTTGCACTGACATATTTATGCTCACTACTTCCTGGTTACGGTTGGCACGGAACTCTGGCACCTAGCCCTGGAAAGCATAGGGCTCAGGGCACCAGTACAATGCAGACAACATTAATCAGAGCGACTTGCCTGATATAGTCTTAAAATTCAAGCAAATGTGGGTTAATAGCCTCGCTCAGTGATCCAACAGTCTCATTTTGGCAAACACTAAACCATTAAAATGTTGTACATTTCATTTAGTTTTTTAAAAAATATTTATACTGTGTTAAACCAATAAAATGTTATTTCTATTTATTATATCACACCAATACAACCTGTACCTTAAAAAAGTGACCACAGCACACAAAAACAATACTAAAAGGTTGTTTTGATTAGGGTAGAATATGTGTGACCCATAGCAACGACATATGTTGTTGTTTATTTAGGCCTGGGGTATTGCAAGAAGTAAAAAGAGGCACTTGGGACAATTGGAGTTGTTAACACCAACAAAAACACACAAGTGTGTGAGAGTGAATTAACTACAAATATCACACATACCTTCCAGCCAGGAGAACAGCTTGATATTGGCATAAATAGCTAAGAAATAAAAAAAGTAGATACTTTACTGCAGTACTACGTGTCAGGTTACATGTTTTCAGGGAGCAGAGGAGAAAAAAGAATTAGCAATAACAAACAGGATGAACATCTAGTCTTGTATGATAATAAAACATCATTGCAACGATAAGCTGCTATTACGATAACAATGTTGAGGTGATAATGATGCTAAAGGTGGTTGGTTATAGGTCTGAGAACTTACCAGAGCTTGGCAACTATACATATCAGCTTGTGCCAAGCAACATACATCAAAAGCATTAGAAAAAAGCATCTAAACCCACTTCTG
The DNA here is from genome assembly GCA_034779995.1 of Parotocinclus haroldoi. NCBI lineage: Eukaryota > Metazoa > Chordata > Actinopteri > Siluriformes > Loricariidae > Parotocinclus > Parotocinclus haroldoi. Next base: position 19,621 of record JAUZST010018703.1, read on the forward strand.
GATGATCTGGATGTACCTTTTTACAGGAAATGGCTCGTATTACAAATACAAATGGGGCCTTTTATTTATTTTCAACTGGGAAGTCTCTATCTGGTTCCTGTATATAGCAAATAGCTCCTACTTTCGATGATGTCAACATAATATAGTAGCACAGTGTATTTTCAAATTGGCCAATATTCCTACCTGTTAATCATACGTACCATCATGTTTATACATACAGTATGTGTGAGTGTGCACATTCTCTACTGTCACAAATCATTTTGTCTAATGCTGAATCTTACAAGAGAAAAAAACAACACTTACCTAATAATTGACCACTGAATAAAATGACAGTGGACACTGTCAGCACAGGTTAGAAACCACTTACAACATCTACTTTCATTACTTCTCAATAGGCATTTGTTTATTGTGGGTTAGTGATTTGGTTAGTGGGTTAGGGAATTAAATCCCCCAATACATTCCAGTATAGTGGAAATTCATATAATGGGAACTTTCAAAAGAGAAGCCAGCTTCAAGGTTCAAGGAGCAATTTCCAGTAAATCTATGAAAGGGGCACAACCTCATACGAAGTCATTGAAAACCTCGACATATGTACAGTTGCTCCTTCTGTTATCTTTAGATGTATACATTCCAGATTAAGATGCTCAATGCTTAATGCTCAAGGTCCTGCATCATGCTGAACACATCCAAGCTTAGCTCTCCACTGGATGATTGCAAGCTAAAGCTCCTGGATCTTGCTGGTTTGTCTGTTTCACTCTGGGTATTCATGATGGATGGACTGGACCCTGGTGTCCTTTTTGGTTTCTATGCTGGTTTTCTACCCTGAAAAATTAAGTTTCCTACATTCTCAAGCATCTTGGACATGGTTCACAGTCTGTGACTCTCTGTAGTATCCCTGACAGGAGAGCTTCCAAAGGTGGACTTCATCTCCTGCATCAGCCTGCTGCTCCTCCCAGATTAGTCAGGTTGTTAGGGGTTCAGGTTCGATATTGTACATTTTGGGTTAGCTTCCCCATGAACAGTAACAACATCTCTTAAGTAGTCTATTCTCTGTACTGAAACCCAGATGGTAGAATGAACTTGGAGCTGAGGCTCTTGCTGTTTTTAATGGCACCTAGACTCTCTTCACTCAGTGTTTAAGTGAACTGCAGCTCACCTTTTCATTTGACAAAATCTTGTTTCTCTCCTTTGATTGTTCTTACCTTTACTTACATCGGCGCCTAACAAAGTTTTAGCTGGATTGTGTTCTTTGGAATGTTGCCTATTTGTACTAGCATGAGGTAATATCTGCTAAGAAGAATACATAGCACTTCTGTAAGTAACTGTATAAAGGCATCTGCTAAATTCTGCAAATGTAGATATATACATATTAAATATATTATACATAGAATATATTCATTATAGCAGGTATGTGAAACTTGAAGAGCAGAGGAGCAAAACAGAGGAGCAGCAGTTAAATGGATTGAAGTAGCTTTCAGGTTATACGTTTGCAAAATAACTGAAAACTTAGCATAACTCACATTATGCTACTGTGAGGTCTTTTACGTACTTATAAAAGATGTAATAATTGTGCTTTGCAATAAAGCCAAGTTAGGAATGTGAGGGGGAAAGGGAAGGGCAGTCGGTGGAACATCGTCCGACTGCAACAGTGTCCAAGGTATGCTTACACCTGTGTACTTTGCTCTCTGGGATGAGGTTTGAACAACATATGGGCTGTTATGAAACACAATTATACATTTTCAATGACATAGTAAAAGCATGGTCAAAATCATAGGGATAAAGAGTTGACAGATTATTCAAAAGAAAAATACAGAAGCCAGAGAAAATGCTTGAGCAGCAATCGGGAAAGAAAAAAAAAACATGAAAAAGGCAAGGCTTCACAATAAGTTATTGAAAACCTGACAATAACATGTGACAACTTGCAGGTAAGATGGGTGGTGCTGGGATAATAATGCACGGAAAGCTGATCATGTGTAGGTGTTCCTGGAAAAGGGACAATATCAGAACAGGCATGATCAAGCCTACCCAAGTTTTTTTGTTTGAAAATAATGACAAAGATGGTTAATTATAATGACAGGCATGTCAGAAATACAGGATTTGAGATAGATAATTATAATTTTGTACCTGAACAGAGCACAAAGAATCAAAAGAAAAGCCTGGATTAGTAGACTGCAGGGAAGGGTGGTGGAAGAGAGAGACAGAAAGAGGGAGAGTAGTAGAGGTTAAAGATCTTGATGACAGTGGGGAAAAAATATTTCTCGTTCTGTAGTTCACAAAGCAGTGTGAAACAGTGGTGACGTGTGTCTGTATGACAGGTTTACTGCTGATGAGGAGTTTGTGTGCATATCGTTTAGACCATTCCTATAGTATGTACAGGCCTCTCACATAACATCAACATGTTAACTATGCTCAGTCACTCTTTGTCCGGACACAAATGTACAGTCATCCTAAATGCGTAAAAAACATGGAGGTGCTAACTGTCAGTCCGGTAAGATTATGTCAACATACATACCTTTTCTTATACATACAATGGAGGACAAATGTCTGACAACCCTAGTTTCTGTTTTTCCCAACTTCTGCTTTGCATTTTTCTTTAATGTATAGCTGATATGATTGGCACAATTTTGTGAGCATTTAGTAAAAAAGCAAATGAAAAAAGTGAAAAAGTATATATCAGAATGTATTAATAATATATTATTAAAAAATAATTAATAAATGGCATATTCATTTTGCAGTCCATTGCTGTGGATTTTTACAGAATTTGTTTTACATTATTCCAGTAGAATTTCACAGTATTCCAAAGAACATATCTTGTGATGCTCCTGAATGCTCGGCTGTGCCCTAAAAATGTGCCATTAATTCAGACTACAATGTTCAGCAATTGTGATTTTAAAGCATGAAATGCTTCTAACATATTTTCCCTCTAAAAGTCAAGAATTAACTTTGGCACTTACACCTTTTCTCATGTCAAGTATTTACATGTAGTTTTAGAATGTAGTTCTTATCATTAAAATAGCTAGACTGTTAACCTCAGCAAACTAAAATAGATAATATGACTTACTGAATAAGACTTTATTATCATATCTTTTTGTTTAACGCCGCAAAATAGTGTAATGTTAACATATATTATTACATTAAAACACTTTACAGTAATCTAAACCCAGTAGAATATTGCTATTTTATCAGTATACACATTAATAGGAGTTCGCATTCAAAATATATTTTTAACCTGAAATGGTTGCATCTTAAATTGCAGACTACCATACTATATAGTTTTTTGTTTTTCAAATTGGTACACCACTAAATGTAGTATGTAGTAGATTTGCAGCCAATTTGCTGATAAAAGTCTTCAGCGAGGTTCACTGTGTATGTTAAAAGTACCTGGTATTCAGAGAATATACAAAATGAACATATGTCCTTATCAAACTTCTACAATAGTTTTTGCAAATACAAATCTCTTTATTATTTGATCTCATGACAAGTTTATGTAATGCTATGATAGAAAATGTGTCAATTTGGAATTCAGTGACAGACCACTGGCATTAATAAATAAACACTTCCAGTACTTTCTCCATGTATCATTGATCACTATGAGCAAATCATAAAAGTAAGTAGTGTGAAAAAGAGCCAAATATGTGTGAGAAGGCATTATGTTTACTAAGAACAGCCAGAACAGTAAGATATTGTGTGAAATGGCTACACCTGTCAACCAAATTTCAACCACAGAACATTTACAAAGAGCTAATGCAATCCTGTCAGGTTGAAGTCAGCCTGGAGTCAATCCCAGATACACTGGGTGCAAGGTGGGAGTAGAATGTAGACACATCATTTGTCCATCACAGGTCGTCACTCAGTCTCATTTAAAAGCCAGTCCACCTACTTGCATGTTCTTTGAGAGTTAGGGGGTGACTGGAGTACCCATAAGAAACTCAGCCTTGACAGAAACCAAACGTAAAGCTTAAATAGGGCACAGGTCGCTAAAAAAATCTGACTTTATTACTCATTTATGACTCCTTATTTATGTTTTTGATATTATAGTTTATATTTTCCATGATATAAAACTTCATTCATGCATATTCAAGCAATGAGTCATTCACTCATTCTGGTGTTTTGCAATATTTTATCTTACTTCTAAACTGTATAAAAATTGGTTACTTTAGAAATTTGTACAACATGTCGTATATAAAAGCTTTTTAAAATGTATTTTCTGGCCGGTGTGAACAATGTGCTCATAATATTTGAAAAAAAAACAAATATATAAAAAAATATCTGTAATGCGTTTTAGAAACCTGTTAATGCATTTGAGTGGTGAGGTTATTTTCTAAAAAGGTTAGTTTTTTCCCTACAGTTTAAGTTTTGTATTTTAAACTTGAGATAAAACTATAGTTACAGTATAAGTACCAAACAATACTGAAGATTCCGAAGCACACTTTAGGAAATTTAGGAACACTTTAGGAAGAGTTCATAAATCAAAGCATTTCAACAATTTCTTACTTTGATGTGCAGAACAGAGGGCGGTGCTGCGTGAGTGTGAAACCTTTCATGTTTTTCAAATAAAAAGACAAAATGTTGTGTTGGTGCATTTTAAGATACCTTAAATTTGTGAGAGTTGATCCTTTTTCTCACTCGTCTCAGCAACCAGCTGCTGTTTGAAGTGGTGTGTGTATATATTTAGGGTTTTTACATAATCATCAAAATAACACACTGCCTCTATTTTGATTAAGAATGTAGTAAACGCTATCAAACGTTACTCATTCGCATCTTCCTGTAATGAAACCTTTTTAGGCAAGAAAAAAAGAATGTTAAGATAACATAGGATTACATATTTTATCTCCCCTTGCTTTTTTTCCATTTTCTAAATAGGAAAATACATTAAGTTCAAACTAACTGCAAACGAAATGCATATATAGTATAAACACCCAAATGTTTAGATTACTATCAAAGTGTTATTCTTTAGGGTTATTATATCATGAAGTTGTCACACTCTAACACCCACTAAATCTATGGTAGTTTTACAGGTTCTCTGTTTTTCAGTTTGTCCCTTACTTGAGTTCATGTTTCTGTGCCAAGATTGACATTGAAAATCAAGTTCAGTCATTCATTATTTCATTCATATCCTCCGATTAATCCACACTGGGTCACAGGCCAGCTGATGCCCACCCAGCAACTCTGGGTGCAAGGGCAGAACCAACCCTAGATGGGGCACCAATCCACGGTAGGTCACCGGAGTACCCGGAGTAAACCCATGCAGACACAGGGAGGACGTACAGACTCCACACAGAAAAGACCCAGACCACTACACCCTGGGATCGAACCTGGGACCTTCTTGGTGTGAGGCAGCAGTGTTACCCACCAAGTCACCGTGCTGCCCAAGTTCATGTAACGGCAAAAACTCTTCTGGTTTCCATATACAGTAGCTTAAATATCGCAGAAACACAGCTGTGCATGGTGAAACGAAGTGACTGAATTGAGCAGTAGTTATTTTGTTATCTTCATGCTTAGCTGCAATTGGAGTACATTAAACAGATGCTTGGACTGAGAACTGGTGAAACATAAATATAACCTAACATAAGAACTTGAAAATGTAGAAAAAAATGTAGAAACATGCAAAGACCAAATCCACTATACACATAAGCTCATGGGAATTAAGCAGCAAGAAAATCACCCAAAGTGTGAGAAGACCTGACAAAGAATTGCTCCGAACAAAAGTCTTAAATACTCTCAGCACAGCAGGCTGTAATTAGCCAGCCTACTGTGGAAGCCTAAAAGTGTCAGTGAGGGTCTGATAGGATTGATGTGGCTCTACAGCTTACATCATAACAACAAAAAGGTATATTTGGTCTTCAACAATTTTTAGGTTGTTGGCGCACCAATGTTCACACAAATACCTGGATGTGTCTTTATTCCACTGCTCCAATTCCTGCTTCCGAATCTTCTGTAACCACACCTTTGGCATTGGACAGGAGTTATCATGGGCATACACAGAATCATGTGTTGCACTGTGTTGTGCTACATTCCTTCCATGAGCATCTGTGTCACTTATCCACACTAGCCTTTGTTTTGGTTCAGACAAAATGGGATAGCCTTCCTCGTACCAGCACATCGATTAGCCTTGGGCATTCTTTGTTTCACATTTGTGGTTTATTCCTCTGTCAGGAGGTACTCACCATTGCTGACCGGGAACAGTCAGTGCCAGTCATCTAATGACTAATTAACTAAGGTCTTTGGGCACATTTTTCTCACATTCAACATATGAACTACAGGTACCAGCTGCCCACTTACCGTGAGTAATCTCGGTAATTTTGCTTAGAAATAAATGTATTGTAACTGTATAGTTGCACAGAAACACTCTAGACCGATTGCAACTTTTATTAAATAGCTTTTTATTCACATCCGCAACAATTTTTAATCCACATCACACTTATGTATTGTGTTTCTTTTGTCTTTTGTTTCCATTGGGGGCCCTTTTTTTTTATTGTTTTAAGCTTTGAAATTACAATATTAATAATTAAGTATAAATTATTTCAACATGATTTTACATGTTGTAAAGTAAATACTTTGGAGCTTATATAGAATTTTGCTATGTAATGAAATAGTAGCAATGTATAAACAACTAATAATGAATAAGTTGTAATGACGTGGTAATGACAATTTCCACTTTTTCAGGAAACGGACACAAATTTAGAATCTGTAAACGTGAATGTTTCCTAAAGAATCAGCTACACTGGATTTGGATTTGGACTTGGGTACATGTCCAAATGCAACAGTATATCAGAAAGTAAGTGCAAAAATATTAGTTTTAGGTTGTAGCCAGAAAACAAATGCATTCGAATGCATAAAGTTGATGCAAAACTTTGGAGGAAAAATAAGGGTTATTTTAAACTGATGCTACATTTTTATTAAATCAGCTTGAGGGCATTCATAATGAAAACATGATACTTCTGTTAGAAGCAAACAGGAAGGCAGTGAATTATACTTGACAGTTATTTGCAGCAGGACGCCAAAGAGATACTGAACTTTATGTCTGTGGGATGATCTCAGTTTGTGCATGTGTGTGTTTCTGTCTTTTTGTGTTTGTGTGTATGGGGGGTGGGGGTGGGGGTTATGAATTAGCTGGAAAGCAGCTGGCTGATCGCTGTTAGCTTTGAGCATGTGTTTACTGTATTGTATTAATACTGAGTATCACAATAAAGTGAGCTAACATGAATTTCATACATCCCATATGCCTGTAAAAAAGCCTGGTGGGGACAGAGAAACAAACGCGTTTGTATGTGTGTGGGTGTGTGTCTGTATGTGTATGGGTGGGTGGTTAAAGAATATACGGCCATTACTATCATTGTAAGAACAAAAAGTTCCCACAAAGATAGGAAGATCTGACATGTTTGACCCTGTGGGGACATTTTGCAAACGCAAAAGATTTGCTTCCCGTTAAAGAAGTTAGGTGATGCTGTAGATGTTGCATGAATTAGTTACAGAAATATTATGTTCATGGAATGTTCTCACAACAAGGGAAAGGCAAGTGTGTGCGAGTGCAATGGGAGAATAATGAACGAGCTTAAAAGCAGCTGGAAGGTTTCATTTAGATTCTAGTGTGTGTTTAGTGCTTTGTGTTAATACAGAAAATTGCAAAATGAGGTGACATGCATTTCAGATGGCCCATATGCCTGTAAACCAACCCTCAGAGCAAGAGAAAGAGTCCACTGATGTGGGATGCAAAGGGAAGATGTTTATGAGAGCTTGCGAATGACTGCAGGCACTGTTTATTGTTTTACCGGAGCTTTAGTTCGCAACCACTTTGATGCAATCATGCACAAAAAGCACACATGCATTCTGTATATAGCTGAATTAAGGTGGGTCCAGGAATATCAGCTATATCCGTATCCACTTATTACTGTAGATAAACAGTGTAAGTGTTATGTGTCATACGGATTAGTTCAGTGACTTCCAAAATGGTGCTACTAGTATTGGGCTACAGCACTGCTGAGTGGCCTCTGGACGCAACAGCATGACAGGAATTTAGGGGTCTGAATCGTTTCCCTTCAGATGATATGACAATAAAATGATTAGTTAAGCAGTTAAAGTAAGCAGTGGAAAGTACACCGCTATTGGACGCTGTTGGATGCAACTGGCTTTCTTAAGTGTTGAATTAAGCGTAATCACCCGACAGTCTAATGGATATATTTGGGTTTTGACAGGTGTCAGGTTAATGCTACTTTACTACATGGCTGAAAGCAGCTTGTTATTGCTCCTCTGTGATGGACGGGCACCCTGTCCAGGCATGGTTCCCACGCTTTGCCCTGTGCTGCTAGTTAGGTGTCAACTTGAAACAACCTAACTCTCATGCCATCCAAACCTAAACTGGATATGATGTAAGTAAGTGTAATGGTCCTTTGCAGAAAGTGAGGTTCATAAATATAGTTGGAATAAGTAGACTGGGAAGTACAGAACCTGATCCAACAACTGTGATGAAGAGAACCATTGACTGTGAGTCAGGCTTAACTTTTAGTTCCAGAGTTCCAGTTATATTGCCGAACGGAAGAGACTCACTGAGAAAATCCAGTGGTTTGGTATTTCCAGAATATTCCTCATTTACTCTTCCCAAGCAGCTTAGTCAGCTGCCCCTCGTTTTTGGGTCAACACAAAACTCTTATTCATTTTAAGCTCAAGTTGTATTTTATGCTTCAGTTTGATATATGTGTATATATATATATATATAAAAAAAACTCTTTGGGAAGTTAGGTTGGCAGATCGGCAGTAGCCTGTGACATGTTTTTGTTTGGTTCCGGGGTTGTTATGGTAATTGTAAAAGCAATATGTGAGGGAATGAAAATGGCCTTCCAGACCTTGGATGGAGAATAACAGAGCTAAGAGGTTTTTTTGTGGATTGATGACACTATGATATACTGTGGTCTATAAAGTGGACAAAAGTACACCACAATAATAAAAAAAATCCAATACTAGCAGAAACCTTAAAGCTGGAATCTCTTCTCAGCAAATCCCAGCCGTGTTTCTCACCAAATAAGCTATCACCGCGCACATATGTCAGGCAAATGCTGCCTTTGAGTCCTGTCAGAAATATTGTAATTCATGGCTTAAATGCATGTGAGTGCTGCCACAATGACGCAATTATGAGAAGGAAACTAGTTTGTCTAAACTAGTTAAAGGTGTGTAAATAAAGAAATTGTGCTGAATGTGAACTGCAGTGAACTTCAGTGTTAAATGAAATATGTAATTCTTTGTCACTAAACCATTTGGCTGACTGATAGATGGAGAATCTTTAGGCAAATATTTTTTTTTCCATTCTGTATGTATGTGCTTTCAGCTGGGGGTCTGTGTCTTTATGAGGGGCTTTTGACCTTTAGCACTGGAAAAGTAGTGATGTAGCACACACTAATCAACCAAACAAGCACAGCCCGAGCAGTGTTGATGTGTATATAGCTGCAAATGGATGAGACAGATGGACCTACAGTATATACATAGTAGAGAATACAAGTAAATGTACACGGCTCACAAAAATTAGGGGATATTTAATGATGGGATATTTCATTTTGAAGTAGTCCCTGATTTCTGTGAGCAGACTATGAAGTTGATTAAAGGTTTGTGAATGTGCATGCGCCCCCAAAATTATATGGTTGTCACAAAATCTTTTATTGGGTTGCTGCTTTTAGATTGTGCCAGTATCCCCCTGTAGTCCTGTCCATAGTTATATACTTGGATCAAATCAATTTGTTGATATGCCTCATGAAAATGTGACTGTGAAAATGAAAATGCATTTATAGAGATCCCTAATTGATGTACTTTCATTATGTCAATTTGCCAGGGATAATAATTATCAGTGTTGTAACCTCACTGAAATGTATTGTATTAGTCAGTGGCTGTAATTAAACAAGGGGTTTAGCCATCTGTGTGACAGATACCAGGTGTTGCTGCTTCTCCACTTTTAGCATTTTGCTAAGAGGGCTATTTTAACCATGCAGGCATAACACAGACCGGGATTGTCTACACTATCTAAAGCAGGGGGTCTGTAATGGAGTGAAGTGCCTCAGCCAGTCACGGAGCAAAAGAAATGTTTATATTATATGCCTCTACAACAGCATTTCAGAAGTTATGTATATCATGTATGACCAGCACGTCTACTAAACTATGGTAAAAGGTCTGTACAAATTCCAACAATTTAACACTCATGCAGTTACACTACATGTCAGGCCAAGTCAAGTCAAATGTATTTATATAGTTCGCTTTACAACTGAGCATTGTCTCAAAGTGGGCTTTACAGCTATCTAGCCCCACAGCCCTAATTAAACAAGCCTAGGGTGACAGTGGCAAGGACAATCTCCTTAAATATTTTGAGACAGAAATTGTACCAAGGGACCAAGACTCAAACCTCACCCAACCTCCTTGGGCAGCCCAGGTTTCAAAGTAAGAATTGAATGAAGTAGAGCATTTATAGGAATAGTTTATAACACAGAAGATAAATCCTGGTAAAAAAAACAGGTAATGACACAAAAGATAAATGTATGGGCCGTCTGACAATAAGAAAATGTGTCTTTTAACTCTGTAGAACTATACTACCTGTATATTCTCTCTAACCTATAGCTATATAAACTGGTTCATATTTACTTTCTGAGTTTCTGTTTTATTTGGTCTGTTTCATTCGTCCATGTTGTTCGTAAAACTGTCTTATCAATACGTTAATGGCTTCTGGCAAACAAAAATTACAGTGTTTTCTATAATTATTTATATATTTTATTTCTATAATTATTATATATTTCATTCATTAAAACTATGGTGGTCTGCCGTGCAGACGGTAGTGTTCCACTAATGCATATAAAAAGTATAATAAATACATAAATAATAGTGTATATATAGACTATAATAAATTAAAGAGAATACTCCATTATTAAGAGTATCATAAAACAGTAGATATAAAACTGTAGAATATAAAACAAGAGTATAAATAATGAATACAATAATAAAAGTAGAGACATAGAGAATAACAGGGAGTGTCAGCACTGTATCACTGTAGGTTTTTCAGAATGTAACATTTTTGTTGCCCCTCTGAGTAACATGGCATAACTTCTAATTCCAGTTATATACAACAATCTGTTGTGATATCGCGGCTGATATAGTTATTCTGGATGGCACGAGACTTAGGCTGACAGTCTCTGAGGTGCGTGTTGACATTGGCAATGGCCTGATATGGAAGTCTTTCTTTGCTTCAGTTTGAGCACTAAGGCTTTTAAATTAGCAGAGGAACAGGGAGAGGTGGCTATGTGAACTGGTGGAGGTGCCAAGTGAAGAACATATAAGGAGGCAGCTGCCAAGAGAGAATGAAAAGCAAATAGAGGTGCCAAATGGCTATGGTTGCCCCCGATGTCCACACAATAAATTTCTTTATCCTTGCTTTTTGCCCTCCTCTCTCTCCCTCTCCCTTGCTCTTTCTCTCAGTCTAACTTGTTGTGCTCCCTCCCATTCCCTCCCTCCCCATCCCCACTCTGCCTACACTATGTGTTTCACTCACAACTCATTATGTTGGTGCGGATGTGTGTGTGACAGAGGGACATATCAGATCAAGCATTTGGACTGAGAGTTTTACGGATTGAGCGTGAACATTAAAGCGAGTTTATCTCACCAGAGCTAGTGTAATACAAGACACAGGTAAGGGCTGAACCTTGAACTCTGTACCACAAACTTTCTTCTGTCACTCACCTGCAGTCATACAGTTTTTGTTGTTGTTGCTGTCTTCTAAAGTTCATACTACTGTGCTTATCCGAAAAGAAACAACAACTAACACAAAAGAACTGTAATTCTGTAATAATCTGCATCTGCTATTACATCTAGTTATTTTTTCTGAGACAGATCACGTGCCTTAATATTTATTTCATATGGATTACTTTCACAATAATCTGTAGATCCTTTTGAAATGTTGAGGTTCGAGAAAGTTTAGACATCGCAGTAGACCTGCTGGTGTAGTTACTTTAGAGTGCTGAATGGAGTTACTAACGATCTTCAGTCAGTGGAGTTGCAACAGTGGGATCTGACTGTGTCTGATTTCTCCATGCCGTGCAAAAACGAGAATGGCAGAGGACTGGCTGGTGTCAGATTCTGCAACGGTACTGTAATGATGAGCAGGCCAAATATATGTGTCTCCTCTGTGAAATCTTTTTTATCAGGTCTCGGAGAGAATTGCGTAATAACGATAAGGTGAAATGTGGTAACAGTGAATGTGCTTTTTTTGCTATATCATTGCTAAAATTAACTAATGGTGAAGGGATATTTGTGTGTGACAGCACATCAAAGCACCCTGAATTTTCCAATGAATGAAGATCTAGTTATTGTTCTGTTGATTTCCTGTGGCCTCTGAAGTAAATTGGCCAAGTGGTACTTAAACTAAACTCTTTCTCACCCTCCTGTTGTTTTATCTTCAGCAACCACCTCGTAATTCAACAGTTGCTGGGCAGCTCTGTGTCAGTGTTTCTAAATCTGTGAGTGTGTCTCATATTTCTGTTCTCTCCCTCTCTTTCTTGCTCAACTGTCTCCTGCTCTTATCATCCCTCGTGACCCATCCCCTTTGACTCTTGACTTTATGAGTACAAATGGTTTCCAGGGTGTAAATGATCGTTGTCAGAGCAGTCTGTAGCAGTTTACCATTTATCATAAATTTTTCAAATGGACTAGCAAAAGCAAGGATGCATATCAATCTGTCCTGACTAAATAAACACCGGCACTCCCTATTGTAAGTGTGTCTGATCTGTCAACAGCATTTTTGTCTCTATTCACGAGTAATTCTTTATCATTACCTCCCTGGTTATTATGTTTTCCAAATCATTTTATTTAAGACATAAGCTTCAGGATTTCTTTGCAAGGTAAACACCTATTCAACATTCGCCTTGATGTGACAGAGAAATACTGCGCAACGCAAAAAAACAAATACAGGAATGACATGCTGTTATAAGATCCACACTGATAGCGTGTGAAAATGTTAATACAAGTGCCATTCATCTCATAACCACTCTGGCCGCTTCTCAAATGACTTTCTGTTGTACTAAATGGTTTTTCAAAGTGGTACACCACCAGTGGTGTCATTTATTTGGTCTGGGAAACATCAAGAAATTTGCTTGTCACTGCCTGATGTTAGAGGCATTTCACTCAGCGGCATCAGACAGCCCTACTAATACTCAGATTTTGAAACTTACTGCACTTTTTGGCAGTTATTGGGCTTACAGACATCAGAATCATTGAATAGACCTGATATGTAGTTCTGTGCAAAAATCTTGGATTTGTTGTTTTACGATGTGCAACAATGTAATGTCTATACAGTATACAGCATGTTGTCTATGACTGGACCCAAAAATGTTAAACTTGGATGCATTATATAATACTCTTTTCCACCTATCTTTATTCCTCCTGTGCTCCTGGTCACACTTTTTCGGACTGTATAGTAGAATAGCTAACTTGCCATCCCAATAAAGCTGTCAGGTGCTGCTGTTGCTCAAGTGTAAGGAGAGCTCATGCTGAATATTTGCCACTGTAGTCTATAAATACTGTTTTTTCTGATTATGTTACATTTTCTCAATACTATACTGGTTGTATTCTACTAAAGAGAATACAGGTACCCATTGTTTAAGATGGTCTGATTTGAAATATTTTGATAAGATTCCAATCATTATACACAAATATATATTCAGTAGAAACCATATTATGAATTTAGTAATTTAGTTTTAATTTTTCTCCGGTCAAGGGAAACACAGTATGATAATCTCTCTTGCACTTTTCAGTGCTAAATGAAAAACTCGACAGTGTAAATTGTGATGAGAGAGCTAACTGATTGCTGAAATATAAAGTGAGGAATAACCATGACCACGACGGTAATCATGGTTGATTGCTGATCACTTTCAATATATTATTCGATAACTGACAGTAATTTATTACAGAATACACTTTATGTTAATTACTTTGCCCACCTCTAGGTTCAAATATGTGTTTTAAGCATGTTTAAGTAGGTTCCCCTCTCACATACAGTATACATTAATCTCGATTGTAGGACCAAATCGGAATACATCCCTATTGTAAATGGGGTACAGTATAATTACTACCTTTATATATACTGTACATGGCCTTTCTACATTATTAAAAGAAGAAGAAATGCAATCTAATGGTGGCCTCTGACTTTTAAACAGTACTGTATGCCAGGATCTGTCATGCACTTCATCAGATCAGTAATAATGACTAATATAAGGCAGAGATGTCAACACCGTTATCATCGGTTTGTTAAGTTGAGTTTGACTTGGCTTGGAGTCAAAATGCCACACGACTCATGACTTGACTCTTGCCCTTAACTCACATTCTTTTGACATCAGACTAGAAACCTGTGAAATTTCAGCCTGCTAATTATAAATGATTTGATTGAGCATGTTAAACACAATTAACAAAATAATACTCTTTTCCTGTGCCTTTTTATTGACTTGTGTGCACGATGTAGTGCTGTTGTGAACTAAAGATGGTGACAGAAGTTTTGAGGCTTGAGTTTTAATGAGATTTAATGAAATGCAGCACTTATCAGGTAGCGACATGTAATATAATTTACACATTGACGCATGACGGCTGAGCATAAATTATTTCGAATGTGTAAATACTATGAGCCTATGAGTGGGCCATATTTTCCATTAATCCTAAACCCAAGGTTAATGGGACTGGAGTGGGGGACTGGGCAAGGCAGGGGTAAGGATCATTCTGTCCTGACTACATAAACATCAACACTCCCTAATGTAGGCATGTGCAAACCAAAACTGTCATTAGACTGTATTTTTGTCTTTGTTCGTGTGTTATTTTACCTTATTGGCCCCCTGGCATAATAATCACATTTCATACTTTTGGTTCTTTGGACGGACTTTCTACTTGAGGAAGACTTTGAAAGGTATAATGATCTTTTGCTGCTCAAAAGGACGCTTTATACTCAGCTTTGTTTTTCTAATAGACTTCTGAACCTTTAAGTGTTTCCTTGTCTTGCAAAGCCAAAGATGATCTACACAACAATCAGCCATACCATTAAAATAACCAAAAGGTGAAGTAAACTACACGGACAGTGCAAAGCTATGGGAAAATTTCTGTTGGGAGGCTTTTGGGTTCAGGAATTCATGTGAATGTTACATTAACAATGTTCCACCTACCTAAACATTGTTGACAACCAAATACACACATCTTAATAGCAACAATATTACCCAATGGCATTGGAGCCTTTCAGCAGGATAATGTATTTTAAATGTAAGCGTTATTCAGGAATGGTTTGAGGAACATGACAAAGACTTCAAGCTGTTGTCTTAGCCTTCTCATTGCAAAAATCGAAATTCAATAACATATGTGGGATGGGCTGAACAAACAGATTTGAACCATGGAGACCCCACTTGCACAACTTGAAGATCTGCTGCTAATGTCTTAGTGCCAGATATCACAGGACACCTGAGGTCTCGTGGACTCCATGCCTCAACATGTCAGAGACTTGGCAGCATGACAGGGATCTACACAGTATTAGGCAAGTGGATTTAATGTGATGGCTAATGTTAATGTGCTGTTTAAGTGATCTAGGTACAACAATTATTCTACAATTTATAAATGTGCATCAAAAAGCCAGAGTGCAAGGATTAATTCAAGTTTAATTAACTTCATGTTATACAGAGTTATAAGTTATAAGTTATAACTTTAAGTTATACAGAACATTTAACAACAGATATCACAAAGCAGGTTTACAACTGGGTCATAAATAGCCAGAGGTGACTGAGGCACGATAAAATACTCAATGAGTTGCATAAGGAAATGAACTGATTGTGAAAAATATTATTATCAGTGACTGAAACCAGGGTTACTCTCAAACAGCAGCCTACTGTACAGGTATGTACCGTTTAACGCCCACATTACCTTCTGTGAAAGAAGACGTTGACCAATAAACACGTTGACCAGACTTTACCAATAGTCATAGTCTATTCATGCTATTAAAATGCATTGGTACAGTGTAATGAACAACATAGAGTATGAAACAGAGACTCAGAGAGTGAATGTGAATCATCGTATATAAATATAAGTAAGAGAGAATACACAGGTAGTATTGGGACAAACAAACAAGTACAATTTACAATAGGACAGGCATATTTACAACAGCTATTTACATACATTTGCATACATCCTTTTTTTGCTAAATTGTAGTAAAAAGATTTCTAAAGTCTAAGATGAACAATGCCTGAGATGAACAACGTCTAATCTAATGGTGATCTCAGACTTTTGCACAATAATGTACTATTCCACACACATGTATTCATTTGAAAAGACTTTGGATGTATACAGTATACTTAACATTCTTTCACTTTACTCATTTTCAGATCGTATATACCATTGTTTTTGCGTCTGTCTGATCTGGTGTTAGTGACATAAGCCATGTTCTTCTTGTAAGCATAGTAACAAATACACATGCTTCACAAATGGAAACAACGTGACTTGTCCGAAACGGACCTTCTCTCAAGTTTAGGGTTGCCACACCACAATTACCTCAAGTTATTGTGGTAAAGCCTAATAATTATTGGCATTAGAATGAGAGGAAACAAATTTCATTGTTATAAACATCAACCATTACACATAGTTCCACAAAGAAACTCCATATGGAAGTCTTTAGTTCAAGACACTTCCATACAAACACACAGCAAACGCAAACGGCAATTCTCTCATACAAGCATAATGGGGCTATCAATGAACACACTGGATCTTTAGCGCACTGATTGTGTGTTTGACACATCTGTTCAGCATCTCCTCTTGTATGTGTATGTGTAAACCCCTTTTGTGGGTTTCTCTTTTCTTCAGAACTCCCTTTGGTTCTTGAACGAGTCTGCATCATTATCCCAGATCACTGATTTTATGATCCTGAAAACCACATAGTTTCTTAAAATGTTTAGAGTTTCTTAATTAAAAGGTACATTATATCGCCTTTATGTATAGCAAAACTAAAGACGCGTGATGAAATATACAAGACGTGTATGTATATGATGCAAAATATAATGGCAACTATAATGTGATTAAACAGTGGTGCTTAAAAGTTTGTGAATACTTTAGAATTCCATATTTCTGCATAAATATATCCTACAACATCAGATTTTCACACAAGTTAAAAATAACTGAATGAAACCAATGAATCAAAAAACATTAAACATTGGCCTGTTAAGTAAGATGATCCAATATTACAGATCTGTGAGAGTCAAAATTACGTGAACCTTTGCTTTCAGAAGCTGGTGTGAGCTCCTTGATCAACAATAACAGCAACTAAATGTCCGGTATCTGTTAATCATTGGTCAGGAGGAATTTATCCTGTTCCTCCATACAGAACAGCTTCAACACTGGGGTGTTTGTGGGTTTACCCACATGAACTTGTTCCGCAACATTTCTAATGGATTATGGTCAGGACTTTGAGTCGGCCATACCAAAGCATAAACTTTAGTGTCCTTTAACAGATGTCATGATCAATCATGATAGAACCAGCATAACGGTTGACATGTGGGATAGGGTTCTTATACTGGAACACAGTGTTTTTCTACATTTAAATAAAAAAGCTCTATTTTGTGTCTCGTCTGTGATTGTGTTTAGAGAACAATGACTTTCCCCTTGGCTTGGTGAAGCACAAACTCTTTAGAAATCATTTTGTGATTAATTTTTTTCAGTTTAACGAATATCAACAGCCTTCGCTGACAACTCTTTGGTTCGTGCCATGGTACACTTCCACAAACCTGCTATGAAGGGGCAGACTTTAATTCAGTTCAAGACAACAGTTTGGCCAGTTATACATACTGTATTTCTGCAAATTTTAATAAATC
The DNA here is from genome assembly GCA_034779995.1 of Parotocinclus haroldoi. Taxonomy (NCBI): domain Eukaryota; kingdom Metazoa; phylum Chordata; class Actinopteri; order Siluriformes; family Loricariidae; genus Parotocinclus; species Parotocinclus haroldoi. The sequence goes on from JAUZST010018703.1 coordinate 37,473, forward strand.
ATCACAGCATGTTTTTTTCACTCTTTGATGCACATCATGGTGAGGGTTGTAAGAGATTTCTATCTCCAGAATTCACAGGGCTGTATGTACCATGAAGGAGTTGCAGTTCATCGCAGGGCTGGGAGTTGCTGCTGGTGCACTGGTAGATGATTCCCAAGTCTGTTGTCCCCTCCCTTAGGCAAAACCAACATGCTTGAGTGACAGTAGAACTTGTTAGAAGGTACAGAAGTAGTGGTGCACCAGACCAAGGCTTACGCAAGCATGATCTTCACGATCTACCTGTGATCTCCACGACAACAGTCTACCAGCTGGTGGAACAGATCCACAATCTGACTCACAGACATCACCTATATAGATGCAGGAAATGAAACCAAGAAACAATCCTGAGTCTGCTGAGGTGAGGTTCATTAGTCAGATCTGGTGTCTGGTTCGGAGTTTATTCCATGTCTTGGTGAGAACTCTCTTATCCACCAGTTTGTGAACCAGCTTCCAGGGTGTGTGAGTACTGACTCTTTTAATATGAGGTTTTGTACCAAACAGTTCTAGGGACCACTTCAGGAGGAACCATTCTCACATAGAGCTCCCTTGAGAACTACAGTCATTGTGACCCTAAAATGATGTAAGCCGTGTAAATTTGGCTTAGACAACTCAAAATTACATAGGGTCAGTAATGTCTGGACTTACCTGTCAGTACATTTGCTTGTTTATTTCCATTTTGAGACAGAAGGTCTGTTGTTGACATGGCTACTGATGTGCAAGGATATTTAAATATAGGCTTGAATTTCAACCAGTCACTGCAAATTCACTGCACCCATACGTCAGTCTTGGTTCCTACGGACTGAGAAAAGACCCTACCTTAAAGTAGATGCTAAAAAGTCCCTATACATAATGTTATAAGAATCCAGTTCCTGCGGTGTGAACGCAACAAAGGAGTTCTAATAACTCCTCTGATGGAATGCGCCTTCTGTTTCGGTAATTACCGCACCTCAGCTGGGGTTCCACATTCTAAGGTTCAGAGATCTTGAGCCTTGGGTTCTGGGTCTGTTGTAGTTTATTTTATTGTCATGGCCTGTTCTGTGGTCTGTTCAGTAATGAGTGCAACTGTCGGTGGGTGCATTGTAAAAGAAAATTGTACCATGTGATAATTATTGCTTTGTACAGTTGACTATACCTCATTATGTCTGTAAAGGTCTGTGGAGAAAATTTTGTGGTGGCACAGTGGTCACAGTACTAAACTTACACTAGTATATTTGTAATCTTATCATATATTTGCTGTGTTATTTAGATAGTTTATTTATTTTTAATATATGTGATCTAGGCTGCCCACGGATGCTGGGTGCCTTTTCAGTATTGGTCCTTCCTTATCACAATTAGGGAATTTTTCCTTGTTGCTCTCAATTTGAGCTTTATGTATCAGTTTCCAGGCATCTGTTAACTGCTGTAAATGTAAAATATTATTGTGTGAAGGTACTGATTAAATGAACTCACTGTCACATTCCTAGAACCACTAAAATCCACTGAGTTCCCTTGAGTACTATTGTCCCACTTTGTCATCAGGTGTCCATCTGAGTATAGATAAACTGTAATATGACTGGATACATTTGGTCAGATACAGTTGATACTCTTCACAATGCCATGAACAGTCTTACACCAAACATGATGGCCATGGGCTGAATGAGCCAAATGTTGATCTATCTGTCAGCATATGTTGCAAAGATAACCTGATGATGTCCACCAAAGTGTGTTTCCATTATAAACCCATTTCCATTTCATGCCTCTCATGCATTCCATGCCTACAGGAACCATGCTTTTTTGTTCTTCAATGACAATTCCAACACCCAAAGTGGCTAATGGCTGATGTAATCCACTAAACAAAGCATTTTGAGATTGTTTTCTGCATCAGTGTTGAATGCAGCTTTAAATGAAATTGTTGTAACTAGAAAGTTATGGTTACACAGAATATGATGTTTTGCATCAATACATTTCACAATAAGGCTTGAACATAAACATAGACATTTCTAGGAATGTCTACAAACACTCATTAAGTACTCACATCTGCTTCATCCAATTCAGGATCACCTCCTTCATCAATTACATCAAGATATTAATTCAGAATTTGGTATAAAGCCACACAAATCAGCTAGAAGCATGGTGCCCCTTGATATCACTTTTTCATCGTTTAATTGCCATGGACTACCGGAGTATTGGTGTGGGCCACTTTATGACCACAGTGTACCCATCATTTATGCTCCATGTCTCAAAGCATAAATCATCTCAAACTGGTTTCTTGAACTTGACATTGTGCACTCTACTCACATAGCCTCCACAGACATCTGATCTCAATCCAATAGAGCACATTTGGGATATTGCGGAATGGGAAACTCACATCATGAATGATACTAATTGGTGCTATCATTTTAAGATGTTTTCAACATCTCGTTGAATCTAGGCCACCAAGAATTGAGGCGGTTCTGAAGGCAAATGAGAACCCAATCCAGTACTACCAAAAGTAGTGCCTAATAAAGATATATACACATACATATACTTTAGCTACCATGTAAGCACAACCACTTTCAGAAAACCACCTGAGTGCTGTTCTAACTGTGGAAACTTCACTGTGGCTGAGCCAAGCGCTTCAGGGCATTTGACATTTCACTGCAGGATGAATATGTATCAGGTCCATATTTATGGTTTGTAATTATAAGTGTAGGCCAGAGAGCCAGCGTGGTGCTTTCTTGTTCCGCTCCAGGCTGTTCTTAGTGTCTGTGGTCTGCACACAGCACTGGAAAAGCACGGAGTCAACTGAAATTTGTGCAGAGATCCTGGTCGTCAGTGTAAGCATGCATTGATTTGCAAGGACCTCGGCAGACGCGTGAGAGACTTAGAAGATCTGTGTTTTGCACAAGCAGTCAGGAGAGTTTCAGTCATGCATGTAGTGGTTACACTAAAATGTAATGGTGAACTTGTAAAAAGTAGGCTAATGTACAGGCTGCAGCAGCACCTACTTGCCATATAAGAAGATGCTGCTGTGACTGGAAAATTAATCTCCCTCTCTCTCTCTCTCTCTCTCTCTCTCTCTCTCTCTCGCTGTTTGTCTTTTTCTCATTGGTTCTCAGTTTGCTTGCAGTAAGTACTTTCTTCATTTTAAAAGTGATTTAAGTTTCCCCATAATTACAGGTCATAACTGAAAGACGCAACGACATGCTTTAGTACAGAGACAGATTTCAAACTCAAGACCCAAAATGCAGACTTGTCACAAAGATTATCAACGTTTGTGTAAATTGTAGACTTATTCACACTATTCTTTTAATCCACATTCTAATTTCAGATTCAGATTTGCAACTCAAAATATTTACAACTCAAAAATATTACCTAGTTTATTCCAGAGTAAAACTGTGCAACCTGGCGACACTTCATAGCAAGAATTTAAGGCGAATGTCAGTTTGTTTGTTTATGGAACCCTGTGATTATCTGGTGCTCTGTGTAGGGTGTACCTGTTCTCAAGGGCAATAAATTCCAAATTAGACTCCATACCCTCCCCCCAGGATCCTGACCAGGTTAAGTGAAGGTAAGTGGACTGAGGTAGGGGAGGCCTGATTGTCCGCAACAACGAGGACCTACACAGATCTGCAATGGACTGGTGCCTTTTTCAGAGTTCATGCGGATTCATGCTGATTTTCTTTCTATATGTTATGGCCTACACAGTGATTGATACACACACACTAACTGACCTGTGTGATCTGTGCTTTAAGGAAAACAAACCAGCGAGAGAGAGAGAGAGAGAGAGAGAGAGAGAGAGAGAGAGAGAGAGAGAGGGAAGAGGGGGAAAAAAAACCTGTGTTTTTAAATACACTCCTTTCTCATAGTTTCTGCAAACTGTGTAAATAAATTGCTTGCAATCTAAAATACAACAGTAAATGCATTGCACAGTTCCACAAAAAGTATTGTAAAAGAGATAGAGTTAGAGTGTGTGCAAGCAGGCTAAAGAATGGCTGAGCAAATCAAAGTGCTGCACACAGCCTTTCAGAAAATAGTGATTACTTTGTAAGTATTTTGCTTAGAGAGTATTTAAAAAAAACCACTGACAGTAAATGTTGCATTTTCTTTAAGTTGCTTAAAAAAACGAATCAGCTAACTTCTTACTGCATTTTGCCCTTGTGTGGTCCTGCCCAATCATTTAGATTAGACGAATTTAGTAGTTTGGCAAACTCCTGACATTTGCCCAATACTTTTTATATACACAACAGAAATAGTTTAACAGTTGGAGGGTGTAGCTTTAACGTCACACTCTCAGAGAGTAGCTGCAGTGGAAAACTGACTGTTTCACATCTATACTGGGAGGCTTTGTTTGTCTTCTTGTTTACAGTAAATACACAGTTTGTTCAGTCTTGCTAATGTGGTGAGCTGTCATCTTTCTGGTGGATCATGTACAATTGAGGTGTAGCCCATGGTAAAACTCTGTTTGTCTTAAAGACTGCTAAAAATACCAATCACGATCGTGAACAATCCACTGAATATGCACATGCATACATTGATTGAGTTATATGAAATTAAATATGGTTTGTGCTAAAAAGATATGAATGCTGCCCCTCATCCACAACAGTTGTTCTAATTAGTGCTGGGTTTTTAGATGCAAAAATGTCAGGTCTAGCTAAGAAAATACATGCTCTGAGAAACCAGGACCCACAATCAGGGCAGACAATCAGAGGCAACCGTCATATTGCCAGAAACAAACTAAGGTGGTTCAGAATAAGAGCACCTATTCCCAGTGCTAAGCCTCCTGGGCCTTTCCCACTCTCACTGGGGTTCCGTTCCCCATTGTGTTCCATCCCAGGTTTTAACCTGTCTTTCACCAGGGTCTGTTCCATCCTTCCAAGTTTCAGAGTTTCCTTAGTTGCTAGGGGGCAGAGTCTGTATTTTAAAAGCAGAATCATTGCATGATATGAACAGAATTCATTTATTCCTTTGCAAATATTCCAGTGAGTACCAGAACAATACCTTTTTTAAAGCAATGATGTATGGCTAAAACAGGTTGTGCAACAACAGATGAACTACTTTCAATGAAATTAAATCTGTAAGGTGGAGCAATATGGTAGATGTGTCCAAATAGAGTGCTCAATGAGTGAGCACAGTGTTTCAAAAAACTCTAGCAGCACTGCTGTGTCGCTTCCAGTTGTAACAGCAAAACACACACTAACACAACACCACCACATCAGTAGTGAGAATGATCCACCACCCACATAGTGCCTGATTTATGCTGGCCCTTATGGGGTCCTGACCATTAGAGAACACAGTAAGGGGGGGGCAACAAAGTATTTAGAGAAACAGGTGGTCTATAATTATAGAACTTCAAAGTGCATCTAGATTATATGACTGCCAACATAATATATATTATATATGTTAAGTGGAGCTGATCAAATGTTTGGTGCTTGGAGAAACAAGGATACATCCTTGAAGTAACCGTTGATTATATCGACTACATATGAAATAATGCATTCATCACAATTCTACATTTAACAATCAATAATTAATCAGACTTACATTTATGATCTAAAAACAACATGCATTGCTCATTACTGCATAATGTAAAGGCTGTTCAGCTCCCTCACACCACTCCAAAATCCACCCTCATTAGCCTCTAATTATAACCACTAAGGCCGAGTCCAGTGAGCAACATTCTTTGGGTTATTTCTGGAGGGGTGCTTAGTGTTTGGAATTAATATTTGGAGCCAAATGGTGGCCCCTCTTGCTGTGGCATTTGATGAGTCGTTCTCAGACAATGCCATTTGCTTACAACCCTGCTGCCACGTAGAGAGACAGATGGAGAGGTAGACAGAGACAGAGAAAGGTTTTGCTGAATGAAATTGATTGACTTGATTGTTTGAACAGTGTTGTTGATGTTCTGGTTGAGTTGAAATAACACTGGTTGGCAACATGTCTTTAATGTACCAACGCGGGTGGATGGAAAGATAGATGGATGAGTGTATAGATGGACCTGATGAGCAGTGTTTAACAAGACACTTTTAAAGATGACATAAAATAATTTATATAAGCTAAGCAATCAGAGAATCTTCTTTCAGTCGAAAGTCAAGTAGTCAAAATAATCGTAAAAAAAGAAATCTTTAATTTTATATCGGACATATCATGAAAAAGCCAATTGAATGGTAGACAGTTATTCATTATATAAAAAGTGAGAATAGGAAGAGGAATGTCAAGAGTGAGGAAGGCCAGATTTGAATGGATACAGACAAAGGAATTATGAAAAACACTTATTAAACCAGAGACAGAAGATTCTTCAGAACTGTTCATAAGGTCACCAGAATGCAGATTTGACTTTATGGCACATAATATTAATATGATGTTACAAGTTTAACCCCCAATGTTTGATACCTGAGGCTGATAATTACAACTAAGTATCAGTGTTTTTCTATGGTTTAAGTGAACACAGCAGCACATGGTAGCACAATCTGTAAGACAGACTTTGGTGATTTCCCTACTTTTAAACACAACTCCTACACCTGGTAATTAACTGCTGAGATAATTCAGATGTCTTTGTGTGGGGGAATCACCAAAATGTCGTGTTTGCTACTATATAATTATGATGAAAAGCCATTAAACCACAGTGAATGTGGAGCATACTGTAAACAATTATGCATATTTGGGTCAGATTTTGGGTCTACATTTGTTTGGTTAAAACAGGGGTTTGGGCCCACATGCAAGACTAACAAGTTCCCACAGAAGGAGGACCCACTTTATTATTTAGAAATATAGGTATATATTTGCATATTTGGGATTCTGTAGAATTCTTAGTATAATATCGAGCTCTGGTATGCACTGTATATGTAGTGCTTGCTGATTGTGTGGCCCAGTATGGATTTGAATCCAGGGAACCCAGCTACTGAATCCACGTTCTCTATCAATGCACCACACAACAGCTGGAGTGACAGTGCGGGCAGGTATACCTATATTGCGCCTAGAATGGAAATCAAGTACAAGTTCTGGGTTGAGATCCTTTTCCAAATTGTCATATCCATCATATTTCCTGTAATCAATGTCCCGATGTTTTTCTGACAATTTTACATTCCAAAATCTCAGCATAACTTCAAACACTTGTTTTCACAGTGACATGACCATTTCAGAAATAAACCTGGCAAATGTTCTCCAATTCTTTGATTGACGCAAGTTTCACAACTTTCTCCACTGTGCAGTCTGGCTGATAGTGCCTTCCAAGACAAGATGTGTATAAGATATATACATGTATATTTATGTATACTGCTCATGAAAAATAGGGAACATTTCAAAATGCATTGTGAATGGTTATTTTAGGCTTTAAATTACAAATACCCTCATTATGCTGCTTCCAGATAAAATTATACTTTTGTACATGCAGTATTGTGCAAAGGTCTTTGCCTAGCATTAGGTTTGTTATTTCTGCAATAGTGTAATAACCATGTATAACATATTGTTACCAAGTTGACCCAAACTTTTCAACCTTGAATTTGTTACACTTAATACTCTTATCCATTCATAATCATCCAATCTCCAAGCATCAGAACATTTTAAATAGTCACCCTGTTCTCCTTCTGAATAAGTGGTTTCTTGCCTGCTACCCCGAAGACCAAAAACACTATTATTGATCTGTTTTTTTGGACTGTAGAAGGTTCAACTTGGCATCCTGCTGAAGCTGCCAGATCCTGCTATTGTTCAAGTGTAAGGGGCGCTCACACAAAATACTTGCCACTGTAGACGTTTTTAACAGTCCATACACACTTCTAGGATTGTCTGGTTGTACTCTAATATAGAGACTGAGAAATTTGTAATGAAATAAATAATATATCTAATCTTCTGGTGGTATTTTGCATCAAGACTTTTGCACACTGCTGGACATAGCTATGTTTTTACACATACTACACATATTAGTAGATTATGAGTATTAACATTATGTTACATATTACAACATACTGTATAACATTACATCTGTACAAATAAAAGACAGATTTGTTCAGGCTATTAGTATTTAAACTAAAAAAACTGTAGTTTTTGAATGTGAAAGTATCTGTTGTGTCCGTCAGTCATGTTATTGACAGCTGCACAGAGCTAATGCATGTGCAGGTAAGAATGATTTATTAGAATAAACAAATGAACACCACACTCTGGCTTAAACTAGAAACAATAGCACACAATAGTCAAGCACAGTTGACAGAACAAAGATAAAACGAAACAATATCCCACACCTTTCACAGCACCACATGAATACAGGTAAACCAACTTGGTAATTATGTGCCATATAACCACTCAAAAAGAGACACACAGACACTTAGACAGACAGACAGACAGACAGACACACACACAGAGTTTGCCTCTCAGTTTGTCAGTTGTCTCTCCCTGTGGGGACATTCCACTGACACAATGATTGCAGTAACTAACTAATGTTTCACCTACATGTACCCCTAACCTTAACCTCATTGACATATTGAAGATATTTAGGGTTTTTGTTGTGTTTTTTGTAAGAAGAAAATAATGTTTTCCTTGTGGTGGCCAAAATATATCTTTGTAGAGGCATTTGTTCTTTACAATGATATATAAGCACAACACTTCTCATGTTTATCTGTCATTGTGGGGACTGTGAGTTAACATTATATTACTGTACGCATTGGCCAGAAAAATGTTTCCACAAGGAAAAATCCTTTAATCCTTATCGGCACATAGCCCTTATAACGTTATATAAACTCGAGCCACCTACCCAGACACGCACACACACACACGCACACACACACACACACGCAAACACACACAGACATATAGACAGACGCACATACAAACACACATGCACACACACACAAACAGACACACATGCACGTGCACACACACACACACACACACACACAGACACACACATGCATGCGCACACACACACACAGAAATACAGACAGACACACACATACACATGCACACACACAGACATAGACAGACACACATATACACACATGTACGTGCACACACACACACACAGACATACAGACAGACAGACAGACACACACAGCACAGCTGTTTCCAGAACACTGAACATTCCAGAACATTGTTAAAAGAGTTTTCTAATGAATTCCAACATTCTGGCGCCCGTCGGACCTTTCCCACCTCAAGCACATCAATCATTGTTCTTTTACTCTGCCCCGTTATCAAACTTTGCCATGTGTGCACTTCCTCAGTCTTATCCTAACTACATTTGTCTTTGTTAATCTGCAGAATCTACAGACATTCTAAAGATGCAAATCTTGTTGCCTTTCACACTTAATACAACATATCAGAGAACAGTGTAAATATTCAAGACATTCCTCCTGGTCTGGCTCTTCTTCCTTACACCACACTGTCAGGTTCACGACTTAGATGCTTACCCACAATCCATTATCACACACTGTCCTCATACCTCGCTTTGCAGAATCCTGCAGCCAAGTCATAACCACATTTAATCTCATGTTCATGGTCTTTCAGATTGTGTACAAAAGACTGACTGTAAACAAGGCAATACTGCATGTCATACCTTAATCGCCGTTCTACACAGCATAAATCAGCATAAATTGAAAACAGATGTTTTATATGTTATATCATTGTATGGACCAAATGTTCCAATGAGAATAGATCTGACATTTTATTACCTTATGGGACATTTTAGTCAATTCAAGTCTACATAAAGGCCACATTTGTTTTACAAAGTCTGCAACTTTTTGAAAATCTCAAAGAGCCAAAATACTGTATACAGTACATTCCTTAGGCCTGTGAGGTTAAGGTTATGGTTAGCCAGGTTATGGTTATGATACTTACAAAACCTGTATTCATGTCTGTGTGTGTCTGAGAGAGAACTGCCTATAACTCTTTTGATGGTGTTGCAGCCTAAGGTATTAAAATTGAACAGGTTTAGAAATGTTTGCCTTCAGGGACAGCAGCAATCTCACGTCACTAGTTCACGTAATTTATCGTCACAGTCTGTATTACGCAACTGTCAGTTTGTCTGTCTGTCAACCCGTTTTTTGCCATCATCCTTTGCAATTCCCAGACTTATTCGTCACATCAAAGTGTCTTGTCTCCCAGGTGTGTGTGTATTTGTGAGACACCTGGATGAGTTCAATTGCCATCTGCACATGATAATAAATCTAATAATTGCTGTCACTGTCTGGGTACTAATCAAAGTCTGGCATGACTAAGCACTGCTATGCATCAATGAGTCCCCTCTATTAGAAGAAACACTTAATAATGAATAGAAAAAAATCTGAAGAAAGCTACAGCCATTAGCCTCTAAACAAATGATTCTCAGCCATAAACTGTATGTATAAACCGGGCTGCAACAATGGCCACAGAATGAAATCCCCTGCTGACGGCATGTTAACAATAATGCAGGTGGTAGACTGATAAAACTTGAGAAGACTCACTTTAAATAGATAAAATGAATCATTTGTACCAGGTCTGATCCCTGGGAATATTAGGAATGTGTTGGATGAATGGGATGTGTGTGGTCTAACCCTGTAACGCGGTCATGTCTGAAGTGGGGGTGTGTAGTTTTTTACAAATGCCTTTTCATAGACTAAACTGTTGCTGCGGTGGCTGAGTGGTTAAAGCACTGGACATGCTGGAATTTGTCAAGCTACCATTGTTGGATCCTTGAGCTAGACCCTTAATCTTCTACTTTTCAGCTCATTTGAAGTTGCACAGATTTTACAGCAATTTTTCAAAGTGATTTTACATCAAAATGCTGTAAATACATATACTCATAATTATCAATAAATTTAAATGTACACTTTATTAGGTACACCTGCTCAGATTCTCATTAACACCAATATACTGATCACAAAAATTTTAGGATATTAAATTTTTGAAACATCCCCCAATTTTTTGTGAGCAGTATATCTAATAAACATGGCAGCAACTCAATGCAAATGGAGCAACTTTAGTATTGTTTCTGATCATGCCCATCCCTTTATGACTACGGCGTTCCAATCTTAACGTGACGTGACGTGTCACAAAACTCAAATAATCTCAAACTGGCTTTTTGAACATGAAAGTGTGTTGACTTTATTCAAATGGTCTCCAAAGTCACTAGATCTCAATCCAATATAGCACATTTTAGAAGTAATGAAACGTGAGACTGGCATCATGGATGTGCAGATGACAAAACCGGAGCATTTAATGGACCAACATCTTTGAAGAATGTTTTCAGAACCTTGTTGAATGCCACGAAAATGATGGCAGTTTTGAAGGCAAGAGAGAAGTGACTGGTGAGTGTATCACTTTAGATAGTGAGAATACTGATTTGGTGCATATGATTGAGTACATCACACTCTTGAGACCAACATGAGATGGTTTCACAAGACAGCGTAATTTAACCTAAACTGATCAAACCTACTGTGGGTCAGGACCACAGTCTTCAAACCATTAGCTGTTTCTAACATTGCTATTAATCCCTAATGCTGGCATGGTATTGTATTTCTCAGACAGATTCATCCATTTGTGTGTGTAAGGATGGCAACTTGATACACAACACATTGGTAATTGTTTTGCAATGCCACTTCTACAAATTAATGTAATACTTTACAACCTACTTTATTTAAAGAGGAATAGATTTTAATAGATAGTAGTTAAATAGATTTGCTACTTACAATAATATTATTGCATAACCCTGAGACGACTGGAAAAGTTAAAATTAAATGGGAAAATGCATGCATAGCAAAATGTTAAATGGTGTATTTTGTATTACTGTATAGCAAAGTGCAGGTATGCACCATGTCACAATTACATTTTGCGAAACAGGTAATTGACCAAAATGGACGTTGACTGACATTATCATCGTCACACAGTCTTTTTCTGCTACTGTAATGTAAATAGAAATGATATTTTCACAAAAAAGCGAGTGGCAACTATATGTAAATGCATCAGAGATACAACCGAAAGCAGGAGTGATTGGTGAGTGATTAAAATGACTGCTAATTTTGATTGACAGATACCAAAAATTTGATTGTACTGAGACAATATTAAAAGCACCAAAGATCAGCGAGTGAATGTGAACCAGTTTATATAGGTGAGAGAATATATAAGTCATATATTTTCAGATGAGCCGAGGAAAGAAAACCATTTGAATGTAATTTGCATTTAAATACACGGACATGTGAACTGAAATAGACACATAATAGTTCCTCCAGTCTTGGGACTTGGTGGTTCAGTGGTTAAGGCATTGGACTGTGGATCAGAAGGTCCAGGGTTCAAATCTAATCTCAAGATCTAATCCCAAACTGCTACTGTTGGGCCTTTGAACCAAGCCCTTAACCCACAATTGTTTTCGTTCTACCATTTGAAAGTAAATCTGGGTAAGGGTGTATGCTAAATGCTGTAAATATTCAACAATTTACAATGTACAATCTTACTTTCAAACATAGTTTTGTCTGATGTTCACTTCTCACTTTATTCAGTTATGTCCTATTTTTGGCATATCAGCACTAACAGTACTTTTTACAAAATGAATAGTAGTATTATTAATCAAGTTGGATGTTGATCTAAGCTTACAGGTCAAGTGCTATAAGTCACTATTACAAAGTGGAAAAAGGATAACCTAGAGATGGCTAAGTGGAAATGTGAGTGGTTTTAATGCTGCACGACCACAAAGTTGAAATTTATGGTGATAACAATGGTGTGAACAAATGTATGTGGGTCTTGTCATTTTGTGACTCATAGGTGTTTTCTTTGCTTTTGTCATGGCTCTGATGCATTGCCCTGATTCAAGTGGGTGTTTCATGAACAATTTCCAGGGAAAGCAACCCAACCTTTCGTGCTCCTAACAGTGCTTAAGTACAGTCAAAGCTGTGACCCTTTCACCTAAAGCAAACAGATTTCCTTTCCATAGAACACTTCAACAAGACACATTAATAATCACTCAACAGAGCCTTAAGGGAGTAAATATTTGGTTTCATGGACGTGTAGCAGAGGGCTGTAATAGCACACTGTCATAATGATCAAAGATTGACCTCTATAAGCTTTTATCTGGGTATATCGTTCAGCGCCGCTGGCTGATCCACCCCACCTAATCCTCCCTTTTTGATTTCCTATTGGCCAGGTGGTTCTGCGAGGGGCGGGAGCTACATCACTGTCCCGATATTCAGATTTGTCAGAATGGTGACCTGCACACGCTGGTGATTGCTGAGGCTTTCGAGGACGATACTGGCAGGTACACCTGCGTAGCTTCCAACGCTTTGGGAGCAGACAACACATCTGCTGAAGTCTACATCGAAGGTGAGGATACTGTGTGGACACACACACACACACACACACACACACAAACAGTAGTATTGTATGTATTATGACACATTCATTATTGTGCAGTCTTCGGCGAGCATTAGATTTGTTGTTTTAGGTATGGTATAATGACCATATATTACATATTGTCAACGGCTGGATCCAAAGATTTTTAACTAGGATTCATCACTTCTAAAAGTCTTTGCAAGCTTTTGTATATCTTATCCTTTTCACGCAGTTCCCCTTCCAAAAAAGTGGTTTCTTGGCTGCTACCAAAGTTGTCAGATGCTGCTGTTGCGTGCAAGTGTAAGGGAAGGTCACACAACATACTTAGGACTGTAGCTTATTTACTTTACTTAGTTACTTTTTTATTACTTCTATTATTATTTTATTTATTTTATTACAAACTTGTATTACAATTCTTGTATTGTCTGGTTGTATTCTAAATAAAGAGAAACTATTAAATATGGTCATTATACTGTTGATGATCAAAGGCATATCTAATCTAATGGTGGTTTGAATCTTACATATTACTGAATGTCCATTTGATTTTTCTCCTATTACAGGTGCCTCATCTTCAGACTCAGACGGGGAGGGATCTGTGTCCAAATCTAAGTCAGGAACCATGCCACAGTAAGTTTTTCATGAGAAGATTATCTGCTTCACTGGTTATCTGGGCCAATTTTCCTTGATCTAATTAAGGCAGATCATAAATGTACTGCCAGCATGGCTATCCATTAAAGCAGGGAAAAAATAAACTACATGATAAATAACATCTCAGCTCTCTGTAGAGACACTTGAACACAAGTACACACACTTACGTACTTCTTATCACTATCTAGCACTCTTTTTTGCTGACCTTGCATAAGCTTCCTTCCTTCCTATATCAATTCATCTCTCCATTCCCCTTCCTTTCAGGGACTTGTCTATTGATGGGCGTTTTGCTCACCTGGAAAAATCACCCAATGAAAACTTCAGTAATATTGATATTCATAGTCGTAGTTATAGTATTCTATAGTTTGGTCATTGGTCATTATACTAATGTTTTCCTATTGGCCATTTTAAAACAGTGGATGCTCTTTTTCAATCCTCTTTTATTACCAATTAGTTTGTAGCTAGCTGCTGTCAGTAATAGAATTATAATGGTTTCCTTTTGTTCATGTTCTTGCTGTTCTCAAGTTTGTTCCATTAGTAGCCTTGTACAGTTTCACACATGCGTTTAGGCCAGCTAGCAAGCCAAATCCATGCTAGCTATAGCTGATTTGTTGTTGGTCACTAGAGTTGGCTCATTTACTGAAGAGCTAGCTCCGGGTTCGTGTAAAACAGTACAAGATTTGCATTGCTATTGATACGAAAGCTTTTTACTAAAAGAATACACAGCAAATTTTCAGCCTCTTTTTGAGCCACCACACTTGTAGTATATGTGGTAACAGATTACCATTGACAGAAATCTGGACACAGTTCCATGTGGTAAAGGACAGTGGTAAAATTCTCGCTGTAATCACACAAATATATTCCACGACCACAAGGCATGACAGGGCGTTGCACCAAATTTTTGAACAGGGGCAAAATACAGTAGAGTGCGATTCTGGTTACTCACGCCTTTTGTGGTATTTGTGCGCAAGTGGAAAATGAGGTATTTTGGAATTCATGTCTTCACTGGCATCATCTAACCACAAACTCCTCCCACTGAAAAAGTAGTCTCATCTGAAATGCAGGATTATACGTTTAAATCGATACAATTATATATAATCAGATAATTATATGTTATATATAATTACACATGATTGAGAGAAAGAAAATTGAAAACGTGTTGCCTGTTATACTGGCTCCTGGAAAGTTAAGCTGCAGTTATGCCAGCTTTTCGTCGGTGAAATATTGCTGGCAAAAATAATTGCTATTGAAAACGCCGTCGTCAGCAGTTTCGTGTTGCAAGAGTTCTGTGTGAACAAATTACCCAATTGTCAGTCAAGCAAATTCACTGAACAAGGTCAGTTCGCTTTGGAAATTCATTCACTGACCAGTTGCAGGGGTCGTAAGGGGATGTAATAGCACGGTACATGCAAAGTGAAGGAAGCAAATGTGTTTAACAGTGTACACATATAAAGTTACACATAGTAACATCAGCATATTGTTACCACCCTTTGATACTACACTCACTGCTCAATATATTTTTTTTTATTTTAGTCTAGAGCCTGTTCTCTGCATAGTCTGCCAGTCTCCTTTCACCATGTGGAAGTTTAATGGTCAAGACTCCCATAGTCTGACCACCAGAGTGCAACCACAGATCAGATTATTCTTAGCACTGTAGTGACACTGATGTGGCGGTGGCATGTTAGTGTGTGTTGTTATGGTGTGAATGGATCAGACACAGCAGTGCTGCTGGAGTTTTTAAACCCCTCTGTCACTGACACTGAAATATCCAGACAGTCCTGTGAGCACTGATGAAAGGTTAGAGGGTGACTAACAAACTGTGCAGCAACAGACGAGAATCTGTCTTTGACTTTATATCTTTAAAGTGGACCAACTAGGTAGGAGTGTTTAATAAAGTGCACAGCGAGTGAACACAGTGTTTAAAAATTCTAGCAGAGTTTATGTAGCTGATATAGTGAACAGTGAGTGTAGAAATAAAGGGTGATCCTAAGATTCTGACACGGGTGTGTAAAATATCTCC
This sequence comes from Parotocinclus haroldoi, assembly GCA_034779995.1. Classification (NCBI taxonomy): domain Eukaryota; kingdom Metazoa; phylum Chordata; class Actinopteri; order Siluriformes; family Loricariidae; genus Parotocinclus; species Parotocinclus haroldoi. The sequence goes on from JAUZST010018703.1 coordinate 53,425, forward strand.
AAACCTAAAATATTACATAAAATGAGAGTCTCGATGTCTTTTATTCATTATGATTGATAGGTTTGGCAAGATGGCAAACCTAAAGTGCATTGCTAAGAAACACCCATGAAATCAACCTTTGTGTAAATGTAGGCGTTGTTTTTCTGGCCCTAAATTAATTTCCAATTGTCGAATTGCATTTGCAGCACAGGCGTAACCAGAGTTAATTCCTGAACTTGAAGAAGCCACAGCGTTAAATGCTAAGTAATCACCAAATTGCTAACCACACCACAATGAACTTTCTATTGCCTCAACTTGGTCATTCCTGTTTCTTAAGAGGACAGACGTTTCTGGTGTGACCGCAGCTTTACAGTTCAGTAAAAACTATTGAAGTGATTTTATTGTAGAGTCATAGCTTAATCTCGTGCCAGTTTTAGAGCTAATCTGAAACAGATTGAACTTCCGCCTTTCCAGACAGCCACTATCTACAATGCTCCAACATAAACAGCAAGACACCAAAAATATCAGCCTAAAATGATGGTTCTGTTGCAGGACAAAAACATGTCCTAAAAAGCACAAAATATCCTGCTAGGTTAGCCAAACTTGGCTCTTTAAGTAATCCAATTTAATGAGCCTTGTAGATCCGCAGCCTGCCATAAAGTATTAATAGGCCGAGACTGACCTCAAGCAGTCATTGGTCTCTGTCTTTGAAGTGCCATTAGCCACAATGAAGCATGAACCCTGTTGCTTTTGCTTTTAGATGAAGCCCAGGAGTTTTGATGTCAGGGAAATTGATGTCTCTAGGCCAGATAGTAAACAGACTGAACTGGAGCCGACAATGCTCTTATGTGTAGTCATGACAATACTGGAGTGCCTGAGTAATGCTGAAACGTTTCCTCAGGGTTCAGAAGAAAACAGCCTCAGTGTCCTTGACCATTCGTTCTTCCTCGCCGAAGAGCCCTGATAAACCGGCACTCCGCTCAACACTCCTTCAGCCATTGTCCAGTCTGACACAAAGAGTGAGACACACATACACAATATACAGTGATACATTTAATTATATATTGAATCAAATTTTATGTGGAAAATAGACTAAATAAAAACTTATGTTGATTCTTTATAGGTACAGAGTCCAGTTTCCTTACAGTATGGTGCTGATGGGATTCTTACAGCAGCACCTACTTTTACTAAGGTAAAACATAGACACTATTCTCTGTCAAACTAAAGATTTGCGAACCTTTTATGTGTTTCTTTCTCACATTACTCACCACGACCGCATTGCGATCTTTGCAAAACACCCAACCCTAGTACTGTATTTTCTTAATTTGTAGATGGTTTGTCTTACTTTCTTATTGATTAGTTGACTGATTGTGCTATGGGGGCATGGCAGTTAAGGTACTTAACTCCCAGAACTGCTAAGCTGAACCTACTAAACAATATAATTACCAGTACTTGCTTGGATTGTACATTGTACGCTTGAATATGCTATAGGTTGCTCTGGATAAGGGTGTCTGTCAAATGGCTAAATGTAGCCACATGGCTTTTTGCAGGATTTTCCATCTTAAAGCAAGCTATAATTATTATTAAAGCTTATTACGAACTGTCTGTCATACAAGTAGAGCTTTCTTGAGAATGTTTTTAAAGCACAGCACATACACTACTCACAAAAATAATTTCATTATGGGATGGTTCATTTCGAAGTATCCCCTAATTTTTGTAAGTAGTATGTAATCCACACCTGCAATAATGAATCATTTGACTTTTGTAGAAGTTGTTAGGCCAGAGGTTAACCAAATTTTTCCAGCCTGGACTGTGCATTAATCAGTGTGTTCGCAAGAGACAGGAAATGTATAGCAATGACATTGTGTGTTACCAGTATAGATAGATTTTTGGCTGTTTAAATATAATGACGTGGAAGAAGATCAGACCACATTTTATGGGTAATTAAGGCTGAAATCCAGGTAATCCAAAGGATTAAAAAACTTAACTTGCAACATTATACTTTGCGTGTAATAGGGCTGTGCATAATTATGTATTCTTATTTCATCATACGAGTGTTTTATGGCATCGATTAAATTTTATGATTGGCTATAAATAATGCTTTCATTTGTTTGAGATACCAATCCCAGTTTTATGTCTCATTTAGACTTCTAATTGTCGTCGCTAATGTGTTTCTGTTTTTTTTTAACATAATGATTTTTATCAATTTGCACTTGATCAGATTTCTTGATCTTAATTTTGAAAAAATGCTAGACCCTGCTGTATACATAAACGTTTAAATGATCAGGTACCCACAAACTGATGATGATAATGTGTAAGCGAGAGATTGTGTGTGAGAGATTTCTCAGTCTAAGTCTGTCTATTCTTCTCTGTCTATAGGTGTTACAGGATACACAGGCATGTGAAGGGCAGGTGGTAGTTCTGGAGTGTAGAGTGAGAGGCAGTCCCCCACTTCAGGTTCAATGGTTCCGGCAGGGCCACGAGATCCAGGACTCTCCTGACTTCCGCATTCTACAGAAAAGTAGGAACATATCAACAACATACTTAAACATTTTAATGAGTGATGAGGGCAGTTCTCTGATTATGGTGCAGTTGAAGCTTTTAGTATCATTCTGTCAAATATACAGTGTGACCCAAATGTCTGAGACCACTAGTAAAGAATCTTGTTTGGTTCATTGTGTGGAAGGATTCACAAACCCCTATGAGATTTAGATCATTCATAGATCATTAGATCATTCATAGCATTATAAGATTCTTTTTCGAAACCTTGTCTAAACACCATAGTACATGGCTCACAAAAATCGGGGCATATTTCATTATTGGGTATTTCATTTAAAGTATTCCCTAATTTTTGTAAGTGTATGTATTGTACTTAGCAATGTTATATGCAGTATCACATGTTATTGACCAAAAAGCTATGATACTGCAATAGTCCTGTCATAGTAGACAGTCACTGACATATTGTTTTTCTTTTTTTTAATGATTAAACCGCATTTGTGGAATAAGAAACATATCTTTTATGTGACAATGCATCATTTTGCAGGGTTTTCAGTACAGTGCAGGCAGCTGAGAACTATGAAGCATTGAAAATTTTCCAAGAAGCAAGCATATTTGAATATGGTTGTGTTGCATTGCAAAGACACAGTTCTTGTTATGACACTAGCCGAGGAACTTGTGGAGTCCACGCCAGAGTGCGTATTGTCATTACAGCAAATAATGGAACATACCAAATGCTAATATATTCTGAAATCTAAGGGAGTAAAAAGTACCTACATTAAAATGACTGTGTTCTCCTGTGATACTGGCAACTTTACATACTGTAAGAGAGAAATGGTGGCAATTTTTTTTTACCATTAATGTCTAGCCAATCAGGACAAGATTGCATCTATATTTCACTGTCTATAATTTTTCGTACGTATTCAGAAAGGCATTTTGACACAAGGATTTTGCCATTCTAGTCTAGACAGTGCATTATAGGTGTTTGTTGTCGTGCCTGTGAAGACAACACTGAATTGTGAGTCTATGTTTGGGTTCTGAGTTGCAAGTCAGCAGCAGCTTCAGCAGACTTCAGACAAAATAGAGAAGGAATGCGTATAGCTATGGCATATAAACAAGACTGCCGCACTAAGACAGTGATTCGCTTTCTCTCCTCTGCAGAACCAAGAACTACAGCGGAACCTGGTGAGTGTTCCTACTACAAGAACTACACCAGAATAAGCTATCACACACAAGCTCGGATGATACACCTTTTAACATACCTATTCTCTGAACTGCAACACATGTACAGTAACTGTGTGACGCAATGCAGACAGTTGTGATGTCATCAAACGTGAACCATGTTTTGGGTCAGAGCTCAAACCCAATGACAGACCATATGCGGAAACGATTAGGAGTGTAAACTAACACACATTTCCTGGGGAAAGGGTGTGTAAGTTGTGGAGACACCCAGTGAGTGACGCACCTGTCTGCGTATGTAGTTGTGAGTGTGTGTATACAGCTTGCAAACTGCTGTGTCTGAATGCCTTCGCCCTGGCACAGGCTGTAGGTCCGTCATCACTGCTGAATCACACATATTTCTGTCAGTCATTTGTCTGCTTTGCCTCAGCAGTCTATCAGTGCTTGTTATTCTCACTCTCACCCGAGCTCAGCTACCGAGACACACCCAGTAATTCATACAAAGGTGTGCTAATCCGCCAATGGTCAGTTCATGTAGACAATAATAACATAAGTCTTAGAACACTCTGTTTTTCAGGTTACAGTGTCCTAATGTTTAAAATCATTGTTATGATTATTAGACTCATGATCATAACTTTTCTGTCTGGCTTGCCAGAAGAGATTTGCACCCTGGTGATAGCTGAAGCATTCCCTGAAGATGGAGGCCTGTTCTGCTGTAATGCTACAAACCAGTACGGCTCAGTCAGCTGCAGCGCTCAGCTTACCATAACACCAGGTAACTGTTCATTCAGTTGGATTATTTATGCTTTTTTCATCACTAAGTCAACTGAATAGACTCTACATAAATGTAATTACAATTGTATTTTGAGATACTAAAAGTAATAAATATGTACATTTAATATGTACATTTAATATGTACATTTAATATGTACAAAATATGTACATTTAAATATGAAACAGTTACACACCTAGCAGCACATTTAATATGAAACATTAACCCATTACCAACATTCAAAAATGCAACAAATCAGCTTTTGACAGACTGACTTTGTGGTCCTCAAACTGAATCTTAAATTACATGAACGTGAAATATGAAGTGAGTAATAAAGTTATAAAAATATGCAGTGAGTAGAAGAGGCTCTGGATGGCCCAGACAGACCACCAGTAGAGAGGATCGTTTGGTCCACCTACAAACAAGAGCAGCTCCCACAGTTTCATTGTCCACCAACCAAACACAGGTGGCACCTTTACTACACACTCCTGTCTCTTCTTGGACCATTTCCATCTTGTGTCCTGAATGTTTGCTATCCAGTGCTTCCACCTAAAAGCTACTGTTGAATGGCCTAGATTCTGGGCAATTTACCAAAACGACCATTTATTTATTTTTCTATCCATCCAATGATGCCACCTCACAAGGTCTGTCAACTCAGCAAAATGTCTTTGAGTGCATTAGAGAAGAAGGCTTAGCAGTCAACAATCGGTCACGAAGAGGTACGCTATCCAAAACTAATCTCTATAGGGCAACAGGGGAAGCACTTTTACGTCAGTGTACAATCAGACCATATCAATAAACATTTGCATATGTACTCCATTCTGAGTTTTGGTTCAGTCCGGTATTTCTACCTGTGTAAGTTATTGAAATGAAATGAAGTTGACCAGACAACATAAAATATCTTGGGATCATACCGTCTGCAATGAAATAAATATGATCTTATGATCACGATGTTCAAAGTAGAAAAGGGCAGCAGTGGTTGAGACTGATCTTTTCGACCAGTTTTCTGGACATTCTGTGAGAGTATGTAGTCATTTTCTTTACGTTGGTGAAGTTTCATTTAGTTTCATTTAATTTTGACTGGAGAAAGCTATAGTCAGCCATATTTATTTAGGGAACTCAGGGAATTCCCAGTGGTTAAGATCTTAGGCTGCTCTTTAAAGGTGGGAGTTTTATTAAGATGGCATTGACTTAATCTTGAATTTCTGGGATGCTGAATTGTGGCCCCAGATTAGCATATGTAAAGGAAATTAAATTGAAGGAAATAGGGAATTGGATTTGGGCCACAGCCCCCGACCACTGTTTTGCAAATTTTATTGAAACGTTTTCCATTAGAAATAAAATGGCTAAGAACACATCTAAGTGTTACAACACCTACTTTAAGACCAATGAAGATCAAGGAGTGATGAATGCCAAGGACTTTCCATCACAGTCACCTTATCTAAACCCCACTGAGTATTTATGGGGGCACTTGAAGACAGAGAAAACCAAACATTCAGTACCATCACAAGATCTTGGAATGCTTGAAATATTGTGAAATCATGCTAGAGTAACATCTATAACGAAATTTTGCACAACCTTGTGGAGCCATGCCAGTTTAAGTGCATGCTGTCATAGAGGCAAAGATACCAAACATACTAAAACTGAACAAATTCGGAAATGTTTGTATTTTTTTAAGTCTCAACATTTCACTCAAATTGTTATAATTTATAATGAAAAACTGTATTAAATTAAATAAAAAATGCAAAATAGGACCTTGTCTACCAGTGGTCTCTTTTGGCATCTTTTGTATGTATTTGGAAGGTTTGAGATGAAAGAGGAATTGACACAATGATACTTTACATACAGCAGAATCCCAAAAGTCACTTACTGTAAACATTATTGTGGTAACATTTTATATGTGTTAGTTTAATGAAGCTATATAAAAATGAACTATTTCATAAACTTCATTCTCGAATAATTACCAACCTACATTGTGAAATATATAGGTAACAACCTAAAATTATACAATAGTCGGATACATGCAATCACATCCATTAAATTGAAAGTCAATAGCTTTCATGTCAGTTTAAGGTAAACCTAACAGCTGTCTAATCCTGCATAGTGGCTGAGGAATCTCCCAGCAATGGCATCTCCAGAGATGACAGCATCTTTGAGGACATTCAATCGTTCCCACCCCCTCCTCCACCCACAGAGATCAGCCTGCTTGAAGTCCCACCTAAAACTCCACCCAGCGCTGAGGCCTTCCAGATCAACGAGCTAGACATCTGGCCCAGCATCCAGCCAGTCGTGGAAGTTGAGCACCCATCAAATGGTGCTCTTTCCATGACTCCCATCCAAAGTCCTCAAGCAGCAGTGAATGTGAAACAGACTCCTATTGAGGAAGCTGCTCCTCTTTCATCACCATCTATATCCAAAGATGCTCCCCCTATTCCTACCAAGCCCAAACCCAAACTGTGAGTAACACACCTTTCTTCTCTGTGCTGACAGCATGTTACACAAACCCTTGCTTTGCCTTGGTTTACACAAACTATTGTGTGAGGTATATTGTGTGATGGCAGGCTTTGTGAACCAAGAAGCACACAGATGCATGATATACTTTCCATCTCACTAATATTACACAGAATATTTGGTTTCTCTTCTCAAACAGCAAAAAAACGACTGGTTTTTTGGGTTACTGGTATTAATGTTAGGCCTGTATATAATTATTTGGCAATATTAGTTTGTCAATATTATTACAAAGATAAAAGTAGAAAACCTTCTAAAACTGAACAAATTAAGTACTAGT
>JAUZST010018704.1:0-33239 GCA_034779995.1 Parotocinclus haroldoi
ATTATTATTATTATTATTAATAATAATAATAATAATAATAATAATAATAATAATAATAATAATAATAATAATAATATGTTGTTGTTGTGGGCACTGCGGTAGCCGGTTAAGGTACTGGGCAAGGTTCCAAATCCCACCTCTGCCAAAGGTGCCACAGTTGGGTTCCTTCACCCATGATTGCTTGAATTATAAGACTGTATAAGTTGTAAATCGTTCTGGATAAGGTCATCTGCTAAATTCCGTAAATGTAAATGTACGTTTTCACCCAAAATCCTCTACGGGAGGGTGGGAGAAGGGAAGTATTGAGAGAAAATATGGGTTTTAAGTCTTGAAGGAAGAGAATGAAGTGCAGAGTTGAAGAGCTTGAGGAGGTGCATTCCACAGTTTTGGGGCCATTACACTGAATGATCTGCCACTGACAGTGACCAATTTGTATTTTGGGACCTCCAGGAGATCAGTGTCAGAGGACGTGAGTGTTCGGCTTGGGGTATAAGGATGCAAAAGTTGTGATAAATAGCCCGGAGCCAGACCATTAAGGGATTTGTACACTAGGAGCAGGACTCTAAACTGTTTTCGCAGGGGGATGGGTAACCAGTGATTTTTTAGTATGTGTGAGGACCCAAGCAGCTGAATTTTAAACATTTATTCACATATTCATATTCAAATTCAGTCACGTTTATATCTATAGCATTTTACAATGGAGCATTTTCACAAAAGCAGCTTTACAACTTTCTATCATCTTCTATTATCTAGGCCCAAATTGTACAAGTTTAGCATTAAAAGGAAGAAACCTTGGAAAAGTTTCCAAGATGATATTCACATCCACGCCTAGCACTAGCACTAATAATCAATGGCATTATGTCCAGACTGATCTAATGTGATCAACTGATATAGAAGCAGCTGGTCAGAAGTAATAAACCTGGCTGAGGGACATCCATCCTAAAAAGGCCTGGGTAGGTTGTTATATGTTAATCTCAAAATTTTAGATAATGTCTAGAGTGAGTACAGTAACAAGATACAATTGTCATGTATGAGCAATCGCTTTCCCAGGCTAAAATTGCAAGTTCTTTTACATAAAGTAATGGTGAAGACTAAAATGCAGTGGTTATCCACATAAACTGAATACAGAAGACTTAAAGTACTTCACCTTGATATTGGAAGATGTCCAGCAAAGCTCTCAGCTCAGAACTAGCAAAAACCATTGGGATCCTCAAACACGTTCATAGACACAGGCATTTAAGTATCACTTCACACTTTGTGTGACATTGTCTTGTGCTTTGCACTAGTCTTGCCTTTGTTCTGCTGACCTGTGTTTTGGATTTGTCTCTCTTTGAGCATCTCACTATGCATTGAGCATCTCACTACTATATGCATTCTGAGCTGTATGATCTGCTGATATGAGTTGAAAGTTTATCCTGTGTACAGTATGTGTTTGTGTGTGAGTGTGCTCTTTAATCTGTCTTGTGAATTAAGAAGCACATATTTTGAAACATCTTGATGTAACTGAACAAGAAAAAAAGAAGTGCTCTCAATGCTGGACTGAAAACAGTGTTAAACCATATAAGCTTGCATGTTATTGAGATACCATTACAGCACAATATATGCTATGTTAATTATAGCCAGCATATAAAAAAGTCATATAAGGCAAAATAAACTGGGATAAAAGTAGTTAACTAATATGAATTAAGTAAAAAAAACTTTTCTCCTCACCACATACTTCAGTTATACTTCCTGCTTAGTACATAACACATAAATCTGCCATGATTCACTGGTGTCAACATTAACGGTAATCCTAATACACTGATTGTCAAATGCTTCCTACTCCTTTATAATGTTAACTAAATGTTACATGTAAAGAATACAGGGTATGAATTGTCTGTTATTACCAAACACTTTATACAGCCATAAGTCAAAGCCACTGACAGTGGCAGATTAAAGGGTTTTAAGTAAGCAATATTTCTATCTTCTGTATTGTAGACCTTGACATGCCCATTGGTCTCCACATTGCTTGGCCTGATGTGGAGAGTCAGCTGTCCGAAACTCACCAGGACACATACCATGATTAGGCACGGACAAATAGGCAGAGGGATCGCTTTCGCATTCTGTAACGGTATGCAGCAGCTCAGAGTAATCTTATTTCAGTCCCCTGCCTGGCTTAGAGGAATTCAGCATAGGAATATTTGCTGTTTACACACCACTAAGTAATTTCTGGAGCGTGACATCCCAGTTGGTGCTAGGATTTCATTCGTGTCTTGTGTTGAAATAGCAAAGAGCAGGTATGCTACTTGTGCAGGTGCAGAATCAGGGACATTTGCAAGGGTATTGAAATGGCAATGGTTTACAAAGATAGTGCTTTAATGAGATAGACACTCACAACTGCAGGCAATTTGGAGTAACCTGTCATCCACTGAAATTGTTGTGAAGTAAGTGGAAACCCATTCAGACACCAGGCACACATACTCCACATAAACAGCAATCAGATACAAGCATCAAATTTAAATAATAAAATAACAACTTAATATAACCATCTATGATCCCATACTGTGGGAACTTACTATCCCACTAGGGTCACCATGGACTTGTAAGCCTTCAGTATTCCAGTCTTAAATAAAATTAACTTTATCCAAACTAGCCTTAGAAATCCTGCTTTCTGTGCATGAGGCAGAGGAAGCCAGTCAGGGGATAATCCCCCTGCACTTCAAAAGTGACTACTGCCAGTCTTGTGATGGACTGGTGTCCTTTTGCATCTGACCGTATCTAAAGAAGGAAAGATGGATATGGTTGCTCATGCTGATTCTCCTCCTTGTAATCTGCCAACTGCTAGGGAAAAGAAGTGGTAAATGACTGAGGGACTTGGCTTGTGGCTTGGTGTGCTAATAAACTTTGAGAGACTGGGAATTGGTTTATGTCCAGACTGGGAGAAAACAATTCTCTCAGCATATTGCGGAAAACTACATTGAGATTTTAGAACAACATATCCTGCCTTCAAGGTACAATTTAAGCAAACGTGATGCATTTTTCAACACAAAACAGGTCAAATCAGAAAAATTAGGACTAACATATATACATTTCTTCTAGTCTTTTCCGCTGAACATTGGTTTTAAATATTTCGATAATATTTTCACGCATCTGTTGATAAATTTGAGATCTTCAGCCTTTTGCGGATACTGCTTTTGTACCAAATGTTAAAAAATTATTGTATAATTTCATTCACATGTTGACATCGCCTGTTTAATACCTCATTACTATCCCTAAATTTCCCCCTTCCTAACCATTTTTGGAATGTGTTACAGACCTGAATGGATGTTTATCAAAAAATGAATCTGAATGAATCATTACATAAATCGGGAAAGAACATGCAATATTGGGTTCATACTGTCTGCAATAAAATAAAATGATACCTAAGGAACACTGGATTGTTTCTTATTTCTTTATAAGCAAATTTTGCATATCAAGCATGTCTTAATTCAGGAGCATGAAAGCAGGAAACTGCTTACATAGGAAATACTGGGCATTTAACTTGCAATGTAGTTGTAATGGATTTGTATGAAAAAAGAATGAAACGTCATCTGTGGTTCCCAATGTGTCCCATAGCTGGTGTCTGCTAATAACATACAGTATTCCAGGCATTTACTACCCGGGTTTGTAATAGACTTTAGAAAGCCCACATAACATCAGGAGTCGGTAGTAAAAATCGTGGTCCTACTAAATTTAAACCAATAGTCTATGAAAGTGAAGGACAAAGTTATTGGATAATTTATGTCCAAGCTAAAGGACAATATAAATGAATGGGTTGTGTAGCAACACAGATTGCAGTTTGTTAGTGTGATTAGGTCATATGTTAAGGGCCATGCAGTGAAATGTTGAATTCATTGCATTCTGCTATTAAATTAAATTGTGGCAACTTTCAATACAGAGCAGTTTTTATTACAGCATTGCGACATTTGTAAAACTGAAAATATTTATTAGAACTAGAATGACACATTAAATTATTACAGCATTTTTCTAATGATTGTTTTATATGTTATTTAGCTGTTGTTTGATGCCTTGGCCTACAGTAAAGTGTAAATGTCGTGGCCCATCAGGACAAATGAGTTTAACAACCCTGTCTTAACTGTTTGACTACATTAAGGAAAATGAGCAACCAGGAAAATGAGGTACCAGTGCATTGCAGTGGTGCATTGAGGTCTGTTGCAGCATGATAATGCCCTAGTAAATACCCTGTTCTTCAGACACAGCCAGTCATTCCAGTGTGACACCTGGCGTGGTCTGAAGGCACCACCAGGACTGGTGTAAATAACGATTTATACAGTTAATTACAATTAATTAGATAATTGATTTTTGATTTGTACTGAATCATTTATGGTCCTCTATATCTGCAAATTTATCTGGTTGTTATGCTGTTTCCACTTATTTACATGAGCTGAGAGTTCACTCACCGATGGACGTTTCCACACCAGATTGAGGGGCAACTTCTGATTGTAGTACAGAGATGAATCATCAGCAGGAAACAAAGGGTCTTTAAACAGAACCTTCTTACGCACATATTTGTCCCTGAGCTCCAGGAAGTCCTTCAGCCTCTTGGCATCTTTGATGGCTTCATTACGGCTTAGGATGGCTGAGTAAAGGTTTCCAGGGGACAGAAAAAGTCCGTCTGTAGCATTCCCACCAATAGCTGCCTCTGTGGTTTGTGCTCTTGTTTCTGACACCTCCTCCACATCTTGATGTTTTTGCTTGTCCATGCTTGCTGGTGCAGATGTAAAACAAAATTATTATATAGGAATAAAAATCAGAAGCAAGGTGTTCATGAATTTTTTTCTTCTCACGCTTTTATACCCTGAGTCGTTCTGCTAACACTTTGACACTCTGAATGCCTTTATATTTCTGTCACACCCCTATAAGTCACACAACACACATACTAACACACTACAACGCCTGCTGCAGATGCACACACACACACACACACACACACACACACACACACACACACACACACACACACACGACAACACAGCACATGGCTATGTTCTATTAATAGGTTTTTTAATAGCACCAGGGAGTCTTCTTTTCTCCCTCCTTTGGCTACTAATATAGAAGCAACTACTGACTTATATACTTTAAAAGTTGTAGACATTTAGTCATTTTGTGTTAATCAAACTTCTACAGATTTAATGGTAATATTATAGACAATGGCAACCTTGTCAGTCAATATAAAAAACGCGCTATTTTTAAATTAAAAGGGTAAAAATAAATTCTTACTAGTTTGTGATTCATTCATTGATTGAGCTTGAACCTTTGAATATAAGTAGCTGAATTAATACACTGCTCACAAAAAAGAGGGGATATTCCACATGAATATGAAGCGATTTAAGAAAAGAAGCATTTTATTTTCTTTCATTAAACAAGATCATCAGAAAAGCAAATTAAAAGTTAATGAAAGTTGTTCGATTACGCAAATGAGATGCAAACTCAATTATGGTGATTGAGTGATATATTTATGGGGGTGAACAGAAGCATGTTAAACTGGATGAGAGTGCCCCCGCATTGACTGTTCAGTAGGGTGTATGATCACCCAAGAGTGCCAAAACACACTGACAGTGATGGGGCATGAACAGGTTCAGATTATCCAGGAGTTCTTATGGATTCTCTTCATATTCATTTTGAAATATCCCTTCATTTTTGTGAACAGTGTGAAGCACCAGGTGTGAGAGACTTTTATTTTCCCTGTCCATACTGGAACAAATCCCTCCCTGTTTGTCATGATTGTTTTTATCGTATCGTTTAATGGTGTTCTAGTTTACGATTGGTGGCTTTGTAAGTCTTATCCAATAATTTTATAGAAGGCGGGATTTTTCAGAATACGGGTGGGAAACGGTTTAGGGTATCGAGCAGACAGAGTCGAGACTGAATCTGAATAGCCTATGTGTCGATTCTTATAGGCAATAAACTTTGTAACATAATATAAGTCGATTTCTTTCTCCATTGCGTGTCATAATTGCTTGTCCGACGTTTTTTTAAAATGACAAATTACTAATTAGTTGTCGAAAACATAGAATCAACATAAATTCAATTGAGCGTATGTACTTATCAGAATTAATAATAATGTTGATGATTGCATTACAACATGCCAAGCTGTGAGATGTGTTAAGTGTTAAGTGAACATGACCTGAGTTAGGTGTTGTATTTGATCTGAGGGATGTGGAAGAAATGACTAAGAATAAAGACCTGGGCAGCTTTAACAAGGGACAAGTCCTTATGGCTGGGCGACTAGGACCTCCTTTTTGAACACTTAAGGCAATGCCTGGGTCTGGGCAATGAAGTGGGTGTAATTTATAGCGTAATATTTACTTGAACATAGATATTTATAAACCAGGTGGTTTTAACATTTAATGAACTAAAATGCAGAAGGACTTTAAATGTTAACCAGATAACTGTATGGTTAGCGTTTAAAAACCTGCTTACAAAAATTAGGGAATATTTCAAAATAGGATATTTTTGTGAGCATTATAATTGAGCGTTTCAGCATTTTTCATTACTGCAGGGAATTAGTCGAGTCGACTCTCTGTTACCTGTTAAAATCAGAGAATCGATTCCTTTGTGATCGACTCCCAGCGTTTGCAGACAGTAGTTCGGCGGAAGGGGTCGCTTCGGTTTGTCGCCATTTAAGTTCAATGTAACTAGTGTTTGCCGACATGTTATTATAGAACTAAGTCGTTTTTATGTTCAGGTGGAAGATAATAGCTGTTATACAGACTTCCTAAAGAGCCACAAGTTTTACCGAGTTGTCATCTTACTGTTTTTTTTGGAAACCTGCCTGTCGATTTTAGCTAGCTTAGCAGTGGCTCGAGAGCTTAGCATTGCTGACTAGCTTCGGTTAGGTTGTGGGGTAAAATACCTCTAGCTCGATGACGAACTTGACTCGTTCTGTGTCTTATTTCAAATAGTGTCTAACTACAGGCAGTAAAGTTTGTACCGTCGTAATTCGCTCGTTTAAATCACCGAATCGGTGTTGTTAGCTTAGCTTGCTGTATCACGCCCCTTCAACTCAGCCTATGCGTTAAGTCACATACAGCATCTTACAACTATTAAACTGAATATAAAACTCCCTTAACTGCTTCACCTAAAGGAGCTTTTGTTTAAAGCAGACTCCTTTTTCACACGGTGTGCTGTGGATTTAGTAAGATTGGGAGACAGAAGCTGGCGGACATCACATATCTGTTAAACAATGTAAGTAAAGCCGTTTATTATTCCTTTTATTATTTTATCAGCTTTACTAATCTCAAGTCTTCACCGAATTGTATAAACATACTTTTATCTATATCCGATGGTTTTATTGTTCTGACATACACACACCCTCTATCCATAATAAATTTGTCAGTGGTGCTCCACCACTGGTAAACATTACATTTACTGCATTCAGCAGACGCCGTAATCAAAGCTGATACAAACTAATACAGTCTCACAATGTACATTTTATTAGGTACACCTTTTAGTTCTGGGTTTGGACCCATATTTGCCATAAGAACTGCATTAATTCTTTATGACATGGATTCTGCAAGGTGCTGGAAACCTTCCTCTGTGATTTCAGTCCATGATAATGGCATGATATTGCATCTCGTAGCTGCTACAGCTTTGTCAGCTGCACATCTGTGGTGTATCCCGATGAATCTCCCATTCCCCCACATCCCAAATGTGCTCTGTTTGTTGAGATCTGTATGCTGTGGAGGCTGTTTTGAGTACGGTGAACTCAATGCCGTGTTCAGGAAGAAAGATTGGTTGAGCTTTTTGACTTTGCACATTATCCTGTTGGAGGTATCTATAGGAGGATTATACACTATGGTCATGGAGAGATGCACAATTCTCAGGTAGGTTTATATAATGCTAAGTTGGTATTAATTGGCCCAAAGTGTGCCAAGAAAATATTCCTGCACCATTACACCAGCAGCAGTCTGAACTGGTGATACAAATGGGCATGGATCCATAATTTCATGTTGTTTATGCCAAATTTGGACCATGCCATTATAATGTTGCAGCTGAAATCAATACTCCTCAGTTGAGGTGTTATTCTTTTGTCCAATTTTGGTGAGCCCATGCATATTGTAGCCTAAATTGCCTAGTCTTGGCTGATAGGAGTAGTATCTGGTGTAATCCTCTTCTGCTGCAGCCCATCTCCTTCAAGGTTTCACATGTAGAGTGCTCAGAGATGCACTTCTGCAGACCTAGGTTGTGGTGGGTTTTAAAGGGTTCATGTTGTTATTAGTTAAACTCTAGCTAAGTGTGACAGTTTTTCTCTGAATTCTGTCATTAACAAGGTGTGAAAATCTGAGTTGATCAGCAGTTTCTGAAATACTTAGACCAGCCTGTTTTGCACCAACAAACATACTATGTTCATTCTCACTGACATCATTATACTTCCTCATTCTAAAAGATTGACTATTATAAAGATTAGACCTGCATTATTGAAATATATTCTGATCAGTGTTCAGAGTCTTTTGTGAAAGTTTGAACAATTTATATGTTTGGTTTTTCCAAACACCCTTAACCAGAGCGACTGATAAAATATTACGAGGTGGCTCCAGACAGTGGAAGATTAACAGCCTTGCTCAAGGACCCACCAGTGGCAACTTGGCAACGCTCAGACTTAAGGTATTTTCACCCTTGCCAGGTATGGCAGGAGGTCTTGGAATTGTTTTGACACTTTTATAAGTTGTGGACTCTGTTTGTGAATTATCAGATGGTAAACACAAACATGCTAGGACCAAGTGAATTGAATTTTAAGTATGAATGCACTGTTAAACTCTCAAGCTCATGCTCAGATGTGTGAAAACTAGTGGTTTGGGTTGTTCCTTGTTGCTGCTTTTGTGTCATGCCTTTTACATTTGTCACTGTCTAATGTGAAAAGGCCTTAACATTTATTACTGTATATGTACTTTAGAAAATACTGTATATGTTGCAGTCACAAGCCTTATGTGAATGGGCTTAAACGTACATGGACTTCTGGGTTGATGACCTCTTTGTCTGGAGACGCTGTGATTTTTATTGTGTCCCGGATTGGCCATGTCAATGTTTGCTCTTTCAACTTCAGCCCTCAGAATATCACTGACAAAATGAACTTAGTTTTTCAGGTGGATGTCCCCTCCCCTTGAAAAGAAAAGATTGTGACAACTCTTCTGCAGCATTGGTCTCCTTGCACATCCAAGTCAATAAAATAGATTCCAGAATCTGCAAAGATTAATGTACTATTTAGTTTGCTGTATGTTTGAACTCGATGAATTAAAATTATACAGCTACAGATGTAAATCATTATTTTCTTGTTAAATATGTTTTCTTGGAATTTTTTGCAAGCTGTATCAGTCAGTTAGATGCAATGCGAACAACTGGGTTGATAGATATTACATGATTCTAGCAACTTGCTCATCCTTCGGAAATTTAATTACTATCTTAATTCCCTTGAGGAAACGGATAAATGTTAAATCTCAAACTTTTTCATCTTTTAATAAACTAAGCTAATCTGAATGAGACTTTAGTAAACTTTCAGTAAGTGATGGAATAAATACAGACGAGGATCTGGAAGATTAGTAATGACTTTGCAGACATCTGTTGTTCAGCTAAAGCTCTGCAGTGGCTCCACATCATTAATTTCACTGCATCCAAACCAGTTTGTGTGAATTTACACCTAATGGAGTGTAGTTTGTATTTCTGAACTATGAAGTACTTCTATGATGAGAACTGTATGTACAGCATCATCATCCAGTGGCTTCTTAACTCGTGCAATACCTGGATGCACAGTTTGCACGTCTTCCTTGAATTTCTAAAATAATACGTGTTACGTGGATGACTGGTTTAAGAACACTGGTGTGGCTTGATTGATTAAAAGCTTGAGATTCACTTCTTTAACACACATCTGGATGCTTTGTTTTTATTTTTGGTGACCTGCATGGAAACATAATGAATTACTTGCTGTATTAAGAAGAGCTTATTCCAAGATTTGTGACCCTGTTATTTTTGCGATATGAAGAAAGCAGACAGCGTTGTTGATCTAAAACGAGACAATTATGAGCTCTTTCTGCGAATTACTATAAACTTCCTGTATAGATAGTAAAAGTCTTGATCAGTCTGTAAATCGTAATGCTTATGTTCACTTGTAGTCTTCTTAAGAGTCCGTCCATGTTTCCCAAATCTTTGCTTAACACTCTTCTCACACTCTTGGTAACTTGCTGATTTTGCCAAATAAGCAGATGGGTCTACACTTCACTGACTGTACACTTGTAAGCAAGGTTGCTGTACTCATTATGTCACCACAGTGTTTTATGAGGACATTGGTAAGGGGGTGTGAATAAGCAAGTGACAGGGAACGAACAAGCAATGTTTATATGTACTTTATCTCAGTTCTCTCAGCTACGTCCCCAGATAGCGATTTAGTTTAGCTGCTTAAGCTACAACTGAGGTATGCCGAGTTAAGTGAATGCTGCTCATTAAGGTTAGTCTGTCTGTCCTACAGTCACACACCAAGTACACTTAGAGTCACTAAATGAACGCTGCTCATTAAACCTCTTTCTGTTTCTCTCACTCTTTCTCTCATTTACTGACACACAAGCAAAGTACACTCAGTCACAAAGTGAATAAATCAGTTATTCCTCAGTCTCTCTCTGTTTCTCTATCACACACACCCCTGGCTTTTTATCACTTGGGACATTTCTTTAGCTAATTAATGCAACCTTAACCCCAATGTAAATCAAATCTTTTTGTTCTTACATTTTTTTCAGAAAAAAGTTGAAACATAAATTGTCAACCAAAGAGCAATGCAAATGAAATTGTGTGAAAACCAAATTATGATTTGCCTAAGTATAATGTTCTGTAATGCCAGCAGTGGTTAGATTCTCAGTCTGTTTTTGTGCAAAGATGAACAGCTATTTTTGTTTAAATAATTGTTTTTTGATGGTGTGTTTGAGAGGTGGGGCTTTTTAATTTGTTACCGAACGTGTATGCATCTAGAGCTCTAAAGTGCTAAACTTTGGTTTTCTTGATTTTTACAGTATTAAGCAAATAATCCATACCTGGAATGCTTACATTTTGTACACAATAATGACTACATAGGATAAGTGCTTTCATTGATTTATTTGAGGTTGTAACGGTTATGAGTTAATGGTCAAGCATGACAGTTCATATTTGAACGGTCCTAAGTTTGTTAAAACAAGGAAAGCATAAAACTGGGCAGTGGAAAGGTTTGACAAGCCTGGAACAGATAACATAGGCTGGAGGAACTAGTTCTTCCAGCAAAGCAGCTTGAAAGCAAAACTGTTTAAAGTTCTAAAGCTCTTAGTTAAAGCCGCTGTTTATTGCTCTGAAGAGTAAATTTTGCTGGAGATTTTTTTTGTTAGTTTATTCTATCTTTATTGATACTCCAGGGGAATACTGCTGTAAGCAACAGGAGCAGTTAGGACATTTTATCGGGCTGGCTGATATGTTATATTTTAATTTAATTAAAAAAACAATTTTTAACCGTTGAGTAGTCCTTGTTGCCGATGCGTCATTAAATTAACAAACTAATCCCATCCATGTGTTTATATCTGGATTGTATCCTGGGTTTTAGCCAAATGCATCTACATTTAAAAGTAAAATCTGTCAGCTATTGAAATCTGATTGATGCATCGCCGTAAGAAAGCATTGTCTGAAACGTTGTTGTAAATCCCTGTTTTGCAGTAATCTGTCTCCCACCCTTGTGGTGTGAGCGATCCACGCTTCAATTATAACTGAGCTTATTCCATCAGTGATGTCTGAAGAAGGAAAACAAGCTCCTGCACCAATGTCCACCATGGAGGTGAAACCTGAGTCCACTGCTCCTGTGCCTAGCAGTCAAGTGGCGTCAACAGTATCCCCCCCAGTGTCTGCGGTAGCTCAAGCACCACCTGCAACTATCCCATCAAATGAGGATGAGGAGGAGGAAAGTGAAGATGAATCTGAGATCCTGGAAGAGAGCCCATGTGGGCGCTGGCAGAAACGGAGAGAGGAGGTACAGTTGCAGCATGAGTACTGCAGCAGGACTGTTATATATAGGAGACCTAATTTTGCTTGTCTAATTCTTCCCTGGAGAGAATCTCACATAGAGAATATAGTCTTACTAAGGGAAACTGTTTAGCTGTGTGAAAGCTGCATGCCTCACTAAACATTTGTATGTTTACTGCTTATGGTATGGAATGTTGTAAATAATGAAGTCAGCACCATGTTGAATGTGTAGCCATTAACAGTATTAATCAGCAAGAAAGCAATTAATTCTGTTAATTAATTTATGTACACAGATCAGCCATCATTAAAACCTCCTGCTTCATATTGTGTCCCCCTCATGACCTCTGAAGGTGTCCTGTGGTATGCAAGTTGCAAGGTGGGATCGCCATGCATAATTAATTGTCCAGCATGTCACGCAGAGGAATGATCAGATTGATATCTGGGATGTTTGAAGCCCGGATCAACACTTGAATGCTTTGTCATGTTCCTAAAGCATTTTCTGAATAATGTTTGCAGTACGGTGTTACATATAGGTGTTATCTAGGCAATTAACAGGTTTATTAGTGAGGTGGTAAGTGGTAAAATAACAACTACATGAATTCCAGGACCCAAAGTTTCCTGACAGAACATGCCTCAGAGCATTACACTATTCATGTTCTTAACTTTCACCTGCCAGTCGTCCCAATACGTGAAAAGAAAAGCTTTTGGTTGGTCAGCAACATGTAGAGCACGAGGAAAATGGTTTCCCTTTGGCCAAATGTTTAGTTTTATCACTGTGAAACTTACTGGATTCACACAGTTGGGGTGTGTAGGTTTTCAGCTGGATTGATTCCCAAATGACCCATTTTTATGTCTGAAGATTACTAATATTCCTGCGTATTCATCAATGGGGTAATCTGTCTTTGATTAGGTCAACCAGCGTAACGTTCCAGGCATAGACAATGCCTACCTGGCCATGGACACAGAGGAGGGTGTGGAGGTGGTGTGGAATGAGGTCATGTTCTCAGAGAGGAAGAATTTCAAATTGCAGGAGGTAGGATTAAATCATCGTGGAAGTGCACAGCATTTCTTTTTGGCCTCTGTAGAATTTCAGGTTCATTAAGGGAACAGTCGGTCACTGACGTGCGCAGGCTTATTTTACCTCTGGAAATGTAAATAAGGTATTGATTACATGTTGACTTACTAGTCTAAACAGGTGTGTTCATGAGCTTCTTCATTTTATTATTATTATTATTATTATTATTATTATCATCATTATTATTGATAATAATAAACTGCTTCTCTTCATGTCATATTTTCAACAAGAAGCTGGAAACCTTATTCAGAGATTTTGGTCCATATTGACATAGTGTCCACACCACACTATTTTAGTGGACCAATTTTAGAGAATTTGTAGTAATTCAGTTGTTCAGCAACACCTTCAGCCAAGCCTTTCTGAAAGAAAGGTGACTGAATTTACTTATAAAAACCTAAAATGTTTGCCTGTAATGGTACTATACGTATTCTGTTGCATAGTACTAGCTTTGGACATCTTTACATGTACGCGTCACTGATGTAAAGTTCTGAACATATAACCAGGACTATTTTTTTAGATGTTCCTGGACTTTACACTAATGTGTGTTTTGTTTTTAGGAAAAAGTTAAAGCAGTTTTTGATAACCTCATTCAGCTGGAGCATTTGAATATTGTTAAGTTCCACAAATACTGGGCTGATGTGAAGGAGAACAGAGCCAGAGTAAGTGACTCAACAACATACCAAATACTGGTTTGACCTAATTTGTTAGGTAAACGTGGGATTTTAGGTTTCATGGTGTGCTTAGCTCGGTAGGTACTGGATTCAGGTTCTGCATACCCGTGATCTCATGAGGCTAGGGATCATCTTTTAAGAAGAATACACATCTGGAGTCTTCTGAAGACTTATAACCTGTAGGGAATGTTTGTGGCCACAGGCTTTTAAAATGTGTCCTGTTTAACACCTGGAAGTGTTAAATCCATAATGGAAGCAAAACAATGTCTCAAACTGTAAACAATTTTAAGGTTTAAAATGGATGACTGTCTTTAATAGGTGTTTAAGTGCACAATTTTTTTAAGAGTGTAGTCATTTTTACCTGATTGATTTTTTTTGGTCTTTTTAAAAGCAGGTGATCTGTCTTATGATTATCAGCATACTTACATCAGCGAAGTATTTAAAGTTTGCCCAAATGTTGCTCCTGCAGCCCTTGTTCCATAACTTGTAAAAGAATGACTTTTTGTCAGAACTTCGCATTGTAACTCTCGCCCATCGAGCGAGAGACCTTGTGCGTTTTTTTGTTTTTTTTTTAATTAGAATGGAATAGCCTCCACACATATATAGTGACAATAAATGTGAACTTTCAATGCCTCTGTAATTGCTAGAGTGTTTAAATACTTGCCATTATTACGAGCTGTACTTTCATAATGAACTGCAGTGGTGTATAGTTGCAGTGTGAGTTTGTTCACATTCCTTGCTCCGTCTTTACTATAAGCCAAATTCCATGATTTTTCAGCTAAACAAAAACATGGCTAAACTGTATTACAGTCTCTTGACTGTAGCGATAGGCTTGTTGATGTTTCGGTTCGTTTATGTTATGAAAGGTCAAGATTATTTGTTTCCAGCATAAGTAAGTGTTGTCTAAATTTCCTCATTTGTGTCGTTCACTGCTTCCCAATGTAGTGTTCTGCATAGAATACACTATGTAGTGGTTAGTGAATGAGTAAATGAGTCGACCATTTCAGAAACACCCCCAAATAATTTCAGTAGTTTAGTTGCTTCTTTGGATTAAGAGGAGCTGGTTGTGGTTGTTTGGCTGCTTACAAGAAGGATGCCCCTTGGTCAGTTCCAGCCAGAGCTGTTCCAGGCACTTTTCTCTTTTAAAGACCCCAGAGCAGCCCTCTGGAGGAAAGATATCTCGCAGTTGGCTTGTGGGACCATCCTGGAATTTGTGGTCATTGATAGAGAGACTGTTGAATCTTTGGTTCTACAGGGCATTTTTCTGCATTGCAGTTTAATCACAACTGTTCTGCTCTGTGGTTTAACCATGACATTTTGCTCTTTCCATCAGGTTATTTTTATAACAGAGTACATGTCCTCAGGGAGTCTGAAGCAGTTTTTGAAAAAGACAAAGAAAAATCACAAGACTATGAATGAAAAGGTATGTTTTGTTATAAGGGGTATGATGAATGAGCTGTTTAAAACTGAAATACTGTTAATGTTCTGCTGTCCTACCCAATGTCATGTTCTAATATTAGTTTCCACTGTATGCCATTTTAGGCGTGGAAGCGTTGGTGTACTCAGATATTATCTGCTTTAAGGTCAGTTCATTCGTTACTTCTTTCGTAATATAAATACTGTGTATCTGCTGTTTGAGTTGCTTTTCAGCCTTGCTATGCTCATAGGGGTATTTCCAGTGCTGCTGATACTTAATAGTTTTAAGTTGGTTATTTTTAAATGTAATGGGGCAGAGGCAGTACATATTCCTGGAATGCTATGTTTTACCTGCAATTCCCCTTTTGGTTCTCTTATATGTCTTCACTTTTCTACAGTTATCTGCACTCATGTGAGCCTCCAATCATTCA
Organism: Parotocinclus haroldoi; assembly: GCA_034779995.1. Classification (NCBI taxonomy): domain Eukaryota; kingdom Metazoa; phylum Chordata; class Actinopteri; order Siluriformes; family Loricariidae; genus Parotocinclus; species Parotocinclus haroldoi. The sequence goes on from JAUZST010018704.1 coordinate 15,600, forward strand.
TGGGAATCTGACCTGTGACACCATCTTTATTCAGCACAACGGCCTAATTAAGATCGGCTCAGGTGACGTCAAATAATACAAAATAATTATTAAATAGAAAAAAAGAAAATGTTTTTGGTTATTAATGTTGTTTTTCCTTTCATATTGCAGTTGCACCTGACACCATTAATAACCATGTTAAAACATGTAGAGAGGAACAGAAGAGTTTGCATTTCTTTGCACCAGAATATGGAGGTAAATATTTGTGTATTGAGATTGTATTAAAGGATTATGAGTAGGCTTGCATGTAATACATGTTCTGATAACTGCCGGCTGTCAGATTGTGAGAGTAACTGGAATAAATGTAATATTATGGGTAATGTTTGGATAAAAAAGTTGTAGTAGGAGCTATTTCTGTATAATATTTCTTTATAATAGGTAAAAAAAAAAGAATTGTCATCCAAAGCCCAGTCTAGAATGTGTTCAGTTTAAATTGGGTGTGGTCTGTGTTTTGACTCTCCCTGAGAAGACTACAGACTAGTAATCTAATAGAAGTGCCCTGATGATGTTTGTGTGTGTGTTTGTGTGTGTTTGTGTGTGTTTGTGTGTGTTTGTGTGTGTGTGTGTGTGTGTGGAGAGAGATTAATTGATTCCTAATTTTACAGTCAGGTGATTAACTTGCAGACATTTATTTTTACTTAGAATGCTTGTAAATGGTTGTTCAAATACCATCGGGTAAGATGGATTGGATGTTTAAATTACAATCTTGAGCCAAGCTGTCCACCCTTCTAGATATTCAAACAAGCTGTATACTGACCACTAGAGACACCGCTTTTATGTTTCTGCAGCCAAGTTCCAATCACAATACAGACTGACTGCCCAAAATTCAGCCAAGAAAGGAAAAATGTAATCGGAGCGAGAACAGTAAAAAAAGAACAAATCTTGAACCAGAATAACACACAATAGCTTGATACATGTTCAAGACTGAGTGTTCAGATATAAAGGACATTCTGATAATCTACATTATATAGATTAATAATTGAGATTAGAGACTACAGGATGGGTTAAACGTATGTAGAATATTTTAGGATATGAGAAGTCCCTGTAGTGAGAATGGCTTAAGTGCAGAACATGGCCACTTCTGACCACTTGACAATTCTGAAATCAGCTAATGACTGTATCATCAGCATGCTTTTAATCAGTCATTTTGCACAAAATAAAGATTAATAGTTGAAACACTTCAAGGCTTTTAAAGTGGCTCTAATTCCTTGTGTGTCTTTATTCTGTTCTCTCTCTCTCGTCATCAGCTGTTGCCAGTGTCACCACAGCCGTAGACATTTATTCCTTTGGGATGTGCGCCTTAGAGGTGAGCGCTGAGTTTAGAGTGTGTTCCAGATCAGGAACTGTCATGGTCTGATGTAGCAACCAAACTTTGTTTCTCTGTCTTTAAAGATGGCTGTGCTAGAAATTCAGAGTAATGGAGAGTCGTCGTATGTGTCACCTGAAGCCATTAGCAGTGCCATCCAGTCCTTGGAGGACCCTCTGCAGAGAGTGAGTGTCACAACACTGTCACCTTCCTGTTATAACAAATTATAATTAGGGTTGCTCTAATTATCTTATTAGTGTTTCAAGGTAGCAAACAATCCTGTGAAATAGGGCTGTTATTTGTCTATTAAATAATTCTGATACTGTTAAATCTGGCTTGACCTGGCTTTGCCCAACCCAGTGGATGATGGTCGGGACCCTTTGTCACTTATTTATATGTTGCTTTTTATTTCTATTGATTGCTCATAAAGTGTAACACAAGTTGATTCATAGCTTTTGCATGGCTTGGTGAGGTACTTATTGAGGTAGTATTGTTAATTATAATGGTCTGTGTGTGTTGCCTGGAGTGAGGGTGAGGGTTTACAGCTGTGCAATGAGTGTGTTTTTATGCGTTTAATAATCCAATAGTCAGATTTCTGAAGAACTGATTATTCAAGCGGCCATGTCAACAACACACCTATTGAGCTCGCTTTTAGCTCATAAATCGGATAGGTTTATCAGTTACCTAATTTCAGTCAGTTTTCTCAGTCACAATTGTAACTGACAAAGTTGCCAGGTCTGCTTAATCTAAACATTTTTTTGCTTTAAACTGTGACTTTTTCTTTCTGAATCTGGCAACCCATTAATTAAAAGCAGGTTAACGACTACAGAACACTTTGTGCAGATACTACTCTAAAAGGCAGTATATATTGGAGAAAATAAAGAATTTGAGGACTTAATATTTAAGTTTAAAGTTTGAATTTGTATATATTTTATATAAAATTTAATATAGGAATGCTGTTGACTGCAGTATGTTTGACGGGAAATGGGTTCATCTTAAATGTGATTGGGTTTTAATTAGAATGAGTGCTCTCACGCAAAGTGGACAGTGCGTTTACATCTCTAGATTTATGTTCGATTAATTCCCAAAATAATCATTCATATCTAAAAGATTTGAGTGAATTGCTGATATTCTATTGGAAAACTTTACAGTGTGTGTATGTGAACGCCTGTGAACCACTGTCTCTCTGTCCTTACTCTCTGTGTGAATATGCAGGAGTTCATTCAGAAGTGTCTGGAGGTGGACCCTAGTAAAAGACCCACAGCCAGAGAGCTGCTCTTCCACCAGGCGCTCTTCGAGGTGCCTCAGCTGAAGCTGCTTGCAGCACACTGCATTGTCAGTCACCAGCGTAAGTCTCCTTTCATTTAAAATCTGACACTGCTGGTCCCATGGCCCTTTGGCAACATCCCCTTTCCTAGTTCAAAATGAAATAGCTTTAGCTATCATTTGCTGTAATTTGAAATCTTTGACAGGCATGTCCGTGCGAGCTTAGTATAGCCTCATAAAGTAAGTCTAGGAATTAGTAGTTGCTAATTAGCAATACTGACTTTTACCACAAAACATGACATTTTGTTTTAGTGGCCATGATCTCATTGAATTTGTTTTGTGTTACAGACATGATCCCTGAAAATGCTTTAGAGGAAATTACCAAGAACATGGATCCTAATCTGGTGATCATGGAGAGGAAGGAAGTGCAGCTGAAGTGAGTCTTTACCTTTGATACCTCTAACCTGATAAGCATTCTGTCTGTTCAGAAAGATTCACTCTTAATGTGTAATGCCCAGATTATTTATATATATATATATATGTGTGTGTGTGTGTGTATGCACTTGTCGGTTTGGTGAAAACTTGGGGGGGGACGGAATGAACTGAAACTGAGAAAAGTCATATTGTAATGTGTTCAGTACAACCCTTTTTGCTGCTACTATTTATTGAGTGCATTAAGATTTAGTGCCTTTGTTTTATATTATGAACCTGTAAATGATGAGTGGAAGGAGTTCGGGTCTCTTTCTGAGTCTTGGACCGTCCTCCCAAAGTTTCTTCCTTGCCACGGTCACCCTATGCTTGTTCAATTTTGGGATTAGCTTTTTTAGATGGCATAATATTATTAATAATAATATTAATATTATTAAAGCTTATTTGAGACAATGCACCAAAGTAAAAAGTGTTGCAGAAATAAGTTTGACTTTAGTGTGACATGAATATTTGACCATGGTTTCTAAAGTTTGTTTAAAACCTCCTGAGTAAATACACCTTTCTTCCACTAGGCTCTCCCAGTTTCCTGCTCTGGAACTTGACAAGTTCCTTGAAGATGTGAGGTGAGACATTTCAAGACTTTCCACTGCTGTGTAGCATATAAACGCTACAGAAATCCAATAATCATGCTGTAAAGTCTATCCTAAATATTATGATAGTCTCTGATATAGCTTTTATAAGCTTATAAGAGTAATGGGACTGTGGTGGCACAGCTGTTAATGTACTGAATTATTGACGCGATGTCCAAGTCCTAGCTCTCCCAAGCTGCTACTGTACTGAGCGAGGCCCTTAACCCACAACATCTTGGGTTACACTTTCAAAACTTAAAGCACTACACAACCATATGAGCAGACAATTTAAGTGTGTATTTTTTAAGGTCGTATATAGGAAGAAAAATAGGCATTAATCACGATTAACTTGTAATTAACACAAATATTTGGACATCACTTATTGTTATTACTCATAATGTATTGTATGAAACTGTTTGTAAATTAACATTAGCAAATTAAAAGGTTTATTTGTGTCATGCTGTGCTATGCATTTGATGAATTCTGTTATTCACTCTTAGGAATGGGATCTATCCGCTGACAGCGTTTGGAATGCCGTGCTCTCAGCAGCCACAGCAAGAGGCAGTGAAGTCCCCCATCGTACCACCCTCTGTAAAAACCCCCACCCCGGAACCCGCAGAACTTGAGACAAGAAAGGTAAGAAAAGAGATTTGAGCTGTTCCAAGTATCTCATGATAAAGCTGACAGATGGATGGATTACCAGGGTGCATGTAAACTGAGCGTAATGGATCAACACTCTGTCAGATCAGTTGTGGCATTTTGTATTATGAATGGCAGTTTTAAGAAACACATGTTGTGATCACTTAAAACCAGGTCAGTGACAATCTGTTAATCCAGGCCAAAATCTCTGTTAAATCTGACTTGGATGCAGAGTTGCAGATACTTGACGCTTTTTTTTGGGTGGAATTATTGTTTTCATATAAGGGATCTGCTAAATATTTAACCAGGAAATCTGGAGTCCCATAGCCCAGTTTATCCAGTTGTTTATATGATACTGAACATGTAAATTATAGTAGCTACACTTTGAAATCCTTTCTAAAAAGGGCGATTGTGCCCTTCTGAAGCCATACCCAGGCAGAAGGCACTGCTGGGGCTCCAACTTGGGTCACTGTGGTGGAAGCTTAGCAAATTCCTGTGGCATGACTTGATAACCACTTAAAAGAAGTTATGGAACACCAGTATTGACTCATGAATTGTTCCTATGTATTGATTAAGGTCATAAATGACACTCCGACACCCAGCTCTACACCCACTGAAGTTAAGCTTCAAAGCAGCTCCCATTGCTAAAACATCTTTTCATCTGAACTCATTAATATGTATGTATGAATGTACCTGTCTCTTTATTTATAGGTGCTTCAGATGCAGTGCAACATTGAGCCTGTGGAGGAAGGAGCAAAACATCATGTGAGCCAGTTTTCACACATTTTGCACAGGTTACAGGTTAGACAGACCCCGTCTTGGGCAATCACTAATATGATTCTCTCATGTTTTTAAACAGTTGACCTTACTGCTTAAGCTGGAGGATAAGCTCAATAGACACTTGAGTTGTGATTTGGCTCCAAGTAAGTGTTCTGATGAGTGTTACATTTACAGCTCTCGATAGAGAGGCGCGAACAGTTTGCTTGTGACTTGTATGATGTAACAAAGAAGACAGTCTTAGCTGGTATGAAAATCTGTATTTGTAATTCAGCTGAGAAAAGTACTCAGTAAAAATCGATTGTGTTTAATACAGGAATGTGCTTTTAAACGGTAACAATTTGCTCTGGATGCAGCGTCTCTAAAATATTTGCATCTCACTTGTTAAAAAAACAATAAAAAACGCGTACATTCATTTATTAGTAGGGGTCCTAGAACTTTATTATTGTTTAAATGCAACAAATAATTCATAGATTGATTTCGCCCCAACTATTTGGGCTGTTATATATATTATAAGTACTTGGCTATTGACAAGACCATGGATAGGAAGGTCAAGGGTTCATATTCCACATCTGCTACGTTTCTGCAGCTGGGTCCCTGAGCAAAGCCTTTAACTCATAATTGCTAGGGTTTAAGACCATATCAGTTGTACGATGTTTTGGATTAGGGTGTCTAAATGATGACAATGTAAATAGATGGATTAATGGCACATTCCTGACTTTGCTATCTTTGCTATGATTGCTGTCTACATATGGTCCAAATAACTAAATTAAACTGCACCGTATCGTGTTAATCACATTCATTCACATTGTTGTATCGCACTGCGTTACTATACTGCTCACAAAAAATAGGGTATACTACAGACTGAAATAGCCCATATTTAAATATTCCCTTATTTTTGTGAGCGGTTTGTAAGGATTTGTCATATCATATCACATTAGTAGTCGCTTCGTTTTTATTTTAAATAGCACCAAGATATATTTTGGGTTTGCACACTGACATTATAACTTTGTGTGCAGATGAGAACGTGCAGGAGCTGGCTGTGGAACTGGTCCAGCTCGGCTTTATCAGTGAGGTAAACTTCCCTACCCCTATAATTCCAGTTGGTATTTGTGTCGTAAACATTCAGTCACATCCATGCTTAGGTATTGTTCATCAAAATGGCTTACAATCTTAAAAAGAATGAGAACTAAAACAGCCTCTTTAACAAGATTCAGGTGTTTGTGATGTTTTAAGAGCTATTGGCTATGAATTTGGATGCATCACTTCCATCATCCCCCAAATATCTGCAAAAGCAGTGGTAATTGAATAATCCCAGCTAATTGGTTAAGTCTAGCTTGTCCAATTTGACTTTAAATGAAAGCTGATGCCACGCCATCTGCTTACCTCTTGTATTCATGGCAGCTCCTTTTGTTAATTTTTTGGACTTGTATTGGATCATTTCTTTATCTGCTTCTCCATTCTCTTCATAACATGTTAAACATGTTATGTGCTCTCTGTATTTGACTGTGGTGGCCTAGCTGTTAAGGTACTGGACTATTTACCAGAAGGTTCAGAAGGACTGTTGGGTCATTGAGCCAAGGACCTTAACCCACAATTTCTTTGATTGTTAGACAAAATCAATTCTAAGTTGCTGTAGATTATGGTGTCTCCTGTAAATGTATTTGAGTTAGGCTGTTCTTACTGTCCTGTGTCTCTGTCGGCAGGGTGATCAGCCACGTCTCGCCACCGTGCTGGAGGAGGCCTTCTCGAAGTTCTACAGCCGTAATGGCTCTCTCAATCCTGTTACTGTTTCCTCATAGCATATGTCGCTGTTCTCCTCTGCTCCTCATCCTTGGGCACGGGACAGGACTCTAGCGCCTAATCACTCGATGGACTGAGTGAAAGCTTAGCAGGGATGATCTGGAAGCCGTTTCCTGCATTCAGTTGTTGTTCACACCTTTGCGGGTGGCAGAACCTGTCGCTCGATATTTGTGTACATTTACTCCCTCAATGTAGCCATCTGCTTCTCTGTTTTAAAAGAAGAAAAATGACAAAAGTTATAGTTTGAGTCAGTATTAAATCTGTGTTCTTTTTAAAAATATTTTTATTTACAGTATCTATGGGATGGGTCATTTTTTATTTTTGTTGATTTCTTTTATTTTTGTTATTTTATTTTATTTTATTTTTTTTAGAACAAATCCCTGAGCTTTTTTTGGAAGCACATTATGTATCTAGTGTGAATTGGTCTGGAGTCTTGCTTTCACCTGAATTGTCTGGGTAATTCAGTGAAGCAGCCTGGCTTTAATGCTTTAACAAGTTCTCACAAAGTACCATCTCACCTGGTGGTCAATGTTCCTACCTTTTAAAGGTGCAATAATTAAGGTCGGTAAGAAGGCATGAATTGGGAGCACCGCAGACTTTATCGAGCATCACTGAGCCACTCATTGTCACCATAACTCCACTTCCTGTGGCAGGTATGTCCGAAAGGTACGATGAGTATCTGTTACAAATGCTATTTGTGCATCAATATAATGGCAAACATGCCCGATCTTTTGTTGTTCGCCTTGTGTCATTAACACTGATTCGAAATCAAAAGACAAATCTTAATTAGAACATCTTTAATATATTAAACATAAACTGTGGTTAATTGTTGACCTGCAATGCAAAATTTGACTAAGCCAATACTGTGAAGGGGGGGCTGGCAGTGTTGGGGAGGGTTGGTAGATTATTTATCTACGTTATGTATGTAAGAATTTAAAACTCAAGTTTTACTCTTAGCATTGTGACATCTTTTTGTGAATGTATCTCTGATTTGCTGTATAATTTTCCACCTTGTATAATGTATGTATGTGAGGAAGGGGCACTAGTTTGACCATTTTATGAACATTATGAACTTTCCAAACGACAAACGACTTTCAGTAGCTCTCTAATGTACATGTACGAATTGTTCAAATGTGCCTTCAATAGATTAAGAAGAGAGTTAGTGGTTGTTTAGATTGCCGTTGTTTGGCTTCTTTACTGGTTACAGAGATGCAGTTCTGTTCTTTGTTACGTGGCAGTCTTGGGCTTTTTCCCCACATACCTGTGTTTTAAAGATGGCGTTCTGCTTTCGAACAGAGAATATGTTCTTTAAGGTGCTGCAAATGGGATGTCTACATTTCATTGGTGGTATATTGTAAAGAACATCAGTACCTGAAGGTCCAGCAGTTGGCTGTCGTCTCTCTCCTTTCACCCCTCAAGATATAGTCTGTTGTAAAACAAGGTTATTGATTGTGTTATGCTTCTGAACCATAGACATGTTCCGTTTTATTTTAGTTCTATCTAGTTTTTTTTTTTTCCAGAAAACTAGTTTGGGCCCCTCACAGTTGTCTCCTCCTTTTAACTTCCCTCTAAAATCTGTTTTTTTGGCAAATCTTGCCTGTGTTTTCTACAAGTTGCTTAAAGTTCAGTCTGGTTTAACTTTGCTTATCCTGGTTTGGAAAAATACCTGATTTCATTGGGCTTAAGCACAAGTATAATGTAGATTGGGATGACAGTCCATCACAGAGATCAGCAGGAGTCACTTTTAAGGCACCAGAAGAAGTTTTTCAGGCCTGTTGGAGGGCTGACGCAGCTGGAAGGCACTGTTAGTTCTCTGGTCTCTGCGGCGGTCCAATTATGCCTCTTATCAAATGATTGCTTAATTTAATCACTTTTCCTTTGAAATCAAATGACTGAATTGTCAGATTTGGTTGATTGGTCAGCCAATCAGTCGGCCAGCTGCAATTCATTTGTAGTTAAGTTAGCTGTAAAATTGAACGATAAAATCAAAGTCACAATATAAATGACCCTACAGCAAGACGATACAGGTGCAATTTGGAATTTGTGTAATACAGTGATTTACGATTCACTTGTCATCACGAGAAATGGCCACATGTGGTAGAATGGTTGTTTTGTGTGTGTGTGTGTGTGTGTGTGTGTATCTATCTTATTGGTAATACTTTTTTATGTACACACACACATACAATATAAGATTGTTTGGAACCCATTCAGCCCAAGCACATATAGCCAGGACTACTTTCAATAAACATAACAGTCACATAAATGTTTAATAGGTTCTGAGACCTTATTGGCTGATGCTGGCATTCTTTAAATTAGTAATATATTTATGATCATAATAAAATTTCTTTTTTTTTTTGATTAAATAATATGTTCTCTATTTATTAGATGTTCAATAAGACATTAGCTGTTTTTAAAGCATATATGGTTGTTAAGCCACTAATATGAACAGCAGAACTTATCTACAGTATAATTAATCTATTTCCAATTCACCTGTATCGTCTTACTGTAGAATTCACGTTTACATACCTGAAACAAGCATCATCAACAAATATGGTTCATAAGCAATGCTTGTGTGAAGTGTTTTTTGTTCAGAAGCACAGCACATTGTCCGTTTTTGTTTCGGCCAAGAATCTGACATGCTTGATGGACATCGACTGAGAAATAATGCGATGGTTTTTTGCTATCAACCTGACCTGTATAGGGGAAAAACTCAAATAACGGGCGCCTCTAACTCTCAACAATCATCTGATTATCTCACCAAGGGGTGGCGAATAGCTGACAGCTGCTTTAATGTTTTCTGTATAGTTTAAAAAATTGCACACTTTCTTGATATAAAGACGTCACTTGAAACGCTTCCGTTTGTGAGTCATTTTGTGGCATTTCTTGTTGTTTCAGTGAATGGAGTGGCAGTGACTCATCCTTGAGTCAAGAATCCAGTGGCTGAAAAAGTAAGGCAGGGCCAGTTATGAGGTGGCTTTTGAAAAGTTTTTTTTTTATTCGTTCCAAAAAATCTTGGAATAAAACATTAGCCCTTGCACAAATGCACAATTAACATCAAAACTTCAAACATAAATTTAAATCTTACATAAATTAGCATGCAGACCGACACAAAATCAATTCTGTATCTCGTCAGGGAAAATTTCAATCGAGCCAGAAAAATAAATTATCTCATTAAAAAAACACCCATTGACACATAGAAAAAGGCAACAGGTCCAAAGACGTGAAAACCTACAAACGGTTTTGAGAGTCACAATTTACAATGTGTATAATGTAAAAAGGAATACAAAAACGGTACAAAGCACTTATATTCACAGAACCGACATGAGCCATTGGCTTTTATTGTTTCAATATTGTTCTTGAGGCACAACACTGAGCCTGTTCTTACCATGAACGTAGTCATGGTCTGGTTTATTCCAGCATTTCATCTTGATGGCCTTCACGAAGCATATCATAAATCGCCACACTGTGGTTTACAAGTACACTCACTGAGCACTTTATTAGGTACAGTTCATCGTGCATGCAATTATCTGGTATGTATTATCAACCAACTGTGTGGCAGCAGTGCAGTGTATAAAGTCATGCAGATATGGGGCAGGGGTAATATTCATAAAGTAATGTTTTGTTGATGAGCAAATATGAGAGAACAAAGAATGTCCAGCCTGGTTTAAGCTAGATGGGCCACTGTAACCCGCATAACCACTCGTTAAAATTGTATTGAGCACAACACGTCATACCTTGAGGTGGCTGGGTTACAACAGCGACGCTCTACTCAGTAAAGCGGTCCTAATAAAGTGCTCGGTGAGTGTATATTAATGAGGTGTGTTAAATATAATTTGCCTGTGTTTCCTCCTGCTGTAATTCTTTAGCACCACAAATCAGATGTACAATCAGCATTATGTACTCGAAGACGGCTCAGAAAAAGGTCTTCTACACGACGACTGGCCTCCTGGTTGTAAACTGTTCATTGCTGGCTCTAGGCCTCGTCAGGGATCCTCAGGCCAAACGCCTGACTCGAAATAGAAAAACATATCCCCTTTGGACCATGAGGATGAGACAAGCAGATCCAAAGCTTATCAAAAGGCTGTGTTTATTTCTTTAGACACTGGTGCATGAGTCCTCTCGAGTTCAGGACGTAACGCTCTGAGTTGAGGAACTTGAGGTACTGTGGAATGGCTGATCGTGGAGCCATGTAAGACACTCCTGGGGCGACCGCCATCACCTCGGCAATCTTCTGCTTCATCTCTTTAATTTCCTGATCCTGCTTCAGAAGCTTAACTGCACAGAACACATGGGCACATGAGTGAGTTTGCTAGTACACAATAACTCTTATATGTACAGTGCTTGGATTGGTTGGACTACCTGAGCTACTGCATGAGCACCCACTATTAGATAGTGTTGTGTTTGATGAGGTAAGGAATTCAGTCCCTCTCATCCTCCAGTTAACTCCTGACTGTCTATGGAGTCTCGTGGGGTACTCATGAACCCCTGAGCTTATGACAGAATGAGGCCAAATGCCTATGAAAAAAAAGCCTATGATAATGAGATGTAACAAACAAACCTCAATGCCACTTAAATCACCTTGCTCAAGTTTGAACTTCAGCAGGTTTGATGGATGTCTACATGCTTAAATGCATTAAGTTGCTGTCATGTGATTGGCTGATTAGAGATACACGTTAACAAGCAGCTAAAAAGGGGTAGCAAATAAAGTCAGTGAGTGTACTTGCACCCATTATCTTCTGCATAGGAAAAGCTATTTGGCCTGGCTTGAGCTTGGAGGTCCATCAGTGCAGCCCCATTGACGCTTGACATACAGTCAGGAGCTTAATTGGAGAATGAGAGGCATTGAATTCCTTATCTCATCAAATACAAAGCTATGTATTCTTTACTGTTCAACATGGGGTAAGAAGAACAATCCATTACAGCTGCATATACTTTATGTATGTAAATTGGGTATTAGCTTGTGTATTTTATTGTTAGATCATGTGTTGAGCTGCTTAACCATGAACCCAAGAGCTCACCCCGCGCTATCGTCAGCTGCCTGCGAGCGTCCCCCAGTGCTGAGAACAGGTCCAGCTTGAGACGCGTCTCTGCACTCAGGTTGTACTCTAAATGCTGGGCTTTGTCCTGAAGGGAGGAGATAGCTGAGAGCAAGGCGCCCGCTTCCTGTTCTGTACATCTGTGCTTCTGCAGAGACTGGGAACACGCAGGAAGCCCGTGGGTACGAGTTACAGATCAGCATGTGGCATATTTAAAACAAATACAACGTGATTATGCTTTAATGGCAAATGTGGCTCACAAATTAACTTCCAAAGGCAAAATATACCACAAAACCGTAGAACCAATTTTGTTTGTGTCTAATAACTTCACATTTAAAACGTTATAAAATCTGCTGGGCTTTATTTGTAAATTGCTTTCAAATGCTTTTTGGGTCCTGGCATGTTTTAGGCTCAATTCGTCATTAAAATAATACAGAGAACACAATAAGCATATAATTATAATGAGTCACACGGTGTCTCAAACACAAACATTCCCATCGTTACCAAACATGATGTCATGCAAACAAGTCACTGCAGTGTTCAAAATAATAAAATGACTAGTTACCTCCATGTCTTTTTCCAGCGCCAGCACTCGCTTCTCTTTTCCCTGATAGTCCAGTTGTAGCTGTTTGTACTCTGTGTCTAGGTCCCTAGCTCTTTTCCTTAACAGCTGCATTTCAGTCTGTTCTTGCCTACAGAAAATATGAAGTATCCAGATGTTAAACTTTCCTATACACAGAAAATTAGACTCCCTTTCTTTGATTTATTTGTGAAAATCATATTAGCAAGCAAAAATCTGATTATATCATACAGTATCACACCTGGATGACATATTGCGTAGTAAAAAAGCAGCCTCGTCAAATTTTTGGGCTCGAGCTTCTACCAGCTGCTTTTCCACCACTATCCTGGTTTCTGTTTCTACCCGGGTCTTTTTTTCCAGCATGGCACAACTCTGTTTATCCTTCTGCCTGGACTTGGTCAGGTACTGAAGCCTGGGAAAGAGAATAATAAATTAGCATTATCATTATTATTAGTAACTCAAAGCAGATGACCTGCTGAAGGTCAAAATGAGCATCAGAATGGGACGGAAAGGTTATTAAAGTGCCTTTCATTCACAGGGCCATCTCTAGGGTTTACAGAGAATGCAACAACCTGACCGTATGGAGCCATCCTACCACATACAATATCAACAGTTCAGGTGGTGTAGTGGTGTGGGGGATACTTTACTGGCACATTTCGAGCCCCTGAGCATGTTGAAACTCCACCCCAAATACTTGAGTATTGTTGCTGATTGTGTGCATCCCTTTATAACCACAGTTTATCTTCTTTTGCCTTCTGTCGCACGGGTGGTTAGGAGGATCACCCGTTGACATTGCTGGACTGGGGACCCATCCAAGGCAAAGCTATTCTGTATTGTTGGGTCATTTTTAAAAAAACTCTTAGCCCACTGCTCAACACATATAGGTAAGTCACATATGCAATATAAGACCTTGAGTGAAACTAGTGCTGCTTGGCCAGAATTTGCATATTAGTACATGATTATGTGTTCATGCACAGCCCCAATTCAGATGACTGAGCGAGTGGAGACACAGCAAAAGATCCTATCGTACTGAGAAGCTAACTGACTGTCAGTGTAACCTTTAGTAGGATTCCAGCTGTAAGAGTTGTTATGAGAAGTGAAGCATTTAGGCAGCTCAGACAGTGGTAGGCCACACAAGTTCACAGGACCACCCGGTAAGCAAGTTGCTACCGCTATGGACTTGATTCACCCATCTCAGGCTGATGGACATACCTGTTTTCGGTGATGACAGGATAGTGTTAGAATAGTGTCTACTGTTACAAACGGACAAACGGATAACAAACGGATATGGGACTGTGGTAGCACAGCGGTTGGGTTCCAGGACCATAAGGTTCAAGGTTCAAGATTCAAGCCTGAGTGCTGCCTCAAATGGGTCTTTGTACAAGATCTTAACCCACAATTGTTTGGATGGTACATTTTAGTATCTTTAAATATTTAACTCTCTTAAATATTACTTGACCTAGTCCCGAGTTCAATCCCAGGGTGGTGCAGGATGGGTCTTTTCTGTGTGGAGTCCTCTCTGTGTCTGTGTGGGTTTACTCCGGGTACATTGGTTTCCTCCCACAGTAAAAAGACATGCGTGTTAGGTAAATTGGTGTCTCTAAAAGTGGCCCTTAGTGTGTGATTGTGTGTGTGCCCTACGATAGATTGGTGCCCTGTCTAGGGTTGTTGCCCTAGACCCTTGCGCACAGAGTTGCCAGGTGGGTACTGGTTGTCCCACGAACCCAGTGTGGTTTAGGCGGAAGATAATGTATGGATGTAATATTTGTTGATGTACTAGTAAGCTTTAGACCCTCCAGAGAAGACCTGACCCTACTTGTCTTGGGTTCTGAAGCACTCTGCCGAGTGCTCGGAAGTCAATGTCTTACAAAGGCATTGTAATTTCATCATTTCTAACCTTACAGCAGTTGTAAGTTGCTCCAGTTAACCAGTTCAGAGCATCTGTGAAATGTAAATGAATAAAGGCCTGCATTTGTTTTTCATAGCTTGGCCAGGATTCCATTTCATCATCATCACCCACCCCCTGCACAAAGCGAGTAGCTTACTTGTTCTGTAAGAGTTCATTGGCGTGTTTGAGCAGTGAGATTTCAGGCCGTAGACTGTTCTCGCTGTTGGTGAGGTTACAGATGTGACTGCGTAACTCTTGCTCGTTCTGCCTGCTCGTCTGCAGCTCCACCTTTAGCTTCCTCATTTCTTGCTCCAGTCTTGGCCAAGCACAATATAAAGATTTTGGTAAGGCATATACATGTACAGTATGATCACAGTATGAGCTACACCATTGAATTATTACTGTATATGAACTGAAGCAACATAGTTTTTCCAGTTTCTGTTGGGTTTGGCTCACTTTATTATGCTCTCACTTCTGTGTAGTTTGATATTATAGTCTATTTTTGTAAATATACTTAAATCAGGGGATATTTAAAAATAAAATATCCCTTATTTTATGTCAGCAGTGTACTATCCTCAAATTTATGAACCTCAGTTTAGTTTCAGTAAGTTGAACTGAATTTATTTTGCAAGGTAACTATATGTTGCATTTCTGCAGGTGTTTTTTTTCTTCTTTCAAATAGGGGAAGCACTAATGTTTGTTAATACAGTTACATATGCTGCTCACAAAAATTAGGAGATACTTCAAAATGAAATCTCCCATAATGAGATATCCGCTAATTTGTATGAGCAGTGTATTTAGCAGACACACTTATACAAAGCAACTTACAACTGATACAATCTTACAATACAAGCAACTGCTTAAAGACCTAACAGTGGCATTAGGGCAGTGGTGCGATATATATATATATATATATATATATATATATATATACACACATATATACACACACACACACAAACACTTTGGGACTCTGGTGAAAGTTTCACTGCCGCATTTTAATGCCTTTGAAGGGAAAGCTGATGGACTTCCTGTGTAGTGGTAAACCTGTGGTGTGCACTACAGAGGAATTACAGAAGGTATTTTTGCTTGTTCAACTGTATTGCATTCTGCATTTGTATGTGAATAATCCATGTTTGGATAAATTATTTATAGTCTGGTTGTATGAAGTGCTAATTGTGGCTCAGTGGTTAAAGGTCTAGGATAATTAGTTGGAAGGTTATGAGTTCTATTCTGTCCTTTCCACTCTGCCACTGGTAGGTACTTGGGCAAGAGCCTTAAACCACAAATACTCAGTTTAATTGTAAATCGCTCTAGAAAGGCATCTACTTTATGTTGTAAAGTGTAAACGACCAGGTACAAAGCTTCTTGGATCCATATTATAGTGTGTATGCACAGTACTGTGTAAAGGTTTGAGGACAGTACTAGATTTGTTGTTTTAACCATGGGATAATGATCATATATAACATACTGTCAACGACTGGACCCAAAAATTTCAAACCTGTATCAAACCATGATCTGAAAACGTAATTTCTGGCTATCAACTTTTTTCGGGCTGTACAAGGGTCAACTTGGCATCCTGATGAAGTTGCAAGACATTGCTCAAGTTGAAGGAGAGGTCACAGTAAATACCACTGTAGCCAGTAGTAAGAAGTATTTTAATACAGCACAAATTTCCTGTGTGCTCTGGTTGTATTTTAATACATATAGAGACTGAGCAATAACTATATATGATCATTATGCCATTGCTAAAACAATGGTACATTTAATCTAACAGTGGCCTAAGACTTTTGCACAGTGCAAAAGTGTGTGTGTGTGTGTGTGAGTGTGTGTGTGTATATATATATATATATATATACATACATATATACACATATATACACTTATATTACTTGGATATCTGCTCAGCATGAGGACTGTGAAGACTCTGGATGTTTGAGTTCCTCTCTCCCATGTCTGCACTGCAGCTGATGGCTTTGGGTATTTTCAGCTTCTTCTCCCCTTTACTGGTAATGACACTTACAGAGCTCCTCTGCAATTTAGCCTGGGAGGCCCGTGACGGTCTCTGAGCTTTGCCACTGTACTCCTCCTGAGGTAGGTTTTCAGTGATGTCTGGACTTGTGCACATTTCAGCTCCTTGCTGCTTGGACATTGGGGGTTGAGGGTTCAGCTCTCTTATCCTTGCATCCCCTGCTTCTCTTTCTGTCCTCCCCTGAGGTCTGAGAATTTGGATGCAGTCCTCCATGTCCTGCTTCTCCTTTAATATGATGGAGTTGTTCTGACACTGGTATTGCATGGGCCCTGGTTTCGCCCTCCATTTGGATTCTGAAAGCAAAATCATGTACAGTATGAACTGAAAGTCTGTATTTGGCTCGATACTTTAGCAAATGAGTAAAACAGACAGCATGCTTGCCTTCCACCCCCAGTTTGGTGTAGAGTTGTGTGTACGGAGGTAGGGACTGTTGAAGGAGATGCATGTGCAAGTTGTTCTCATTTTGAACTGCTTTTTGAGGGCGAGGCTTTAAAATGCCAGAGAAATAACATGTTGCATCAAATCCCATATACACCAGAGGGTACCCAATGCTGCAGAGTAAAAGTACATAAACACGTATAAAATACATGCAGTGTAGCCGTTTTGTGTATCTAAGTTATAAAAAGCCTTAAAAATCTGTGATCTAAGAAGAAACAGGAAATCATGTTTCCTAAATAGGGCTGCCAATAACTGAAACATATTTTTTTAAAAACTATAATTCGCCCTGATCATTAAAAAATGTTTTTAATGGTAGATTAAATCAGTTAATTGCACAGTCATTTTAATAACCATTTAAATAGTGCTGTCAAATACTTTAAATATTATATTGCATACATTAATATCATTTTTGGCAACAAAGTTATTTTGTTACATGTGGACAATGTAATAAACTCTATCAGAAATGTTTTTCCTTGGCCCGCTGCCATATAGGCCAGCCTTGTCCAAAGATTTGAACGATGTCAATACTTTTAAGTCCTTTCACTTGCCTTTGATCGCATCGAAACTTCCTTGATCAATATCATGGCTCAGTCATTCAGTTTGGAGGCACAATTAAGGCAAGGTGTTGGCAGTGTCATACAATAAAAAATTGAGCAGTACTCTAAGGGATTCATAGCCTGTTCAAATAGCCACGATGCAATTGCACTGTGGCAGACCGCAAGTCTCTACAGCGGATAGTGAGGACAGCTGAGAAGATCATCGGGGTGTCTCTTCCTTC
>JAUZST010018715.1:0-33236 GCA_034779995.1 Parotocinclus haroldoi
GTGGCAAGGAAAAACTCCCTAAAATGGTAGGAAGAAACCTTGGGAGGAACCAAGACTCAACAGGGGACCCGTCCTCCGTGGGCGGCCTAGATGTTAATTAAACAAATACTAAAAGTATATTAAATTGTAGCAAAATGAGTTCAAAATAAATAACAAATTATTAATAAAATTTAAATTAGTAATAGAAAAATTGTAACATAATCTAAATTATAAAACAAAATTGATTATTTAATGAGTCCTTAGAGGGAGGTCCTTGGAGGCACATCGTCTCCTACTGTCCAACCGATCTATTGATCTAAACTGTTCTAAGCAACTTTCAGTAGGGGGATTCCACCACCTTTGTGAAAAGAATGGCTGGTCAGTGAGGTGCTGCAGGTTCTGGCATGCAGCACAACTTTCCCGTCATGGCAGAGAAATAAGAGCAGTTTGTTCTATTCAGTTCTCACCAATACCATTAGGCTCGGATTAAGGCCTCAGCAGTGACCACACAGCTGACTGCTTGAAGTAAAAAGAAAGAATGGATACTGTGCCATTACAAAGATTAGCTTAGAAACAGTTAATAGGAAATAATACTTTAGGTTTATGATCCTGAAAAAGCTTTTCTTACACATACAGTACTTTATTTAAGCGGGGCATTTTCATAGGGACTGGGATGGAACAGAGGTTAAGGTACTAGGCTGTGGAGCGGACTGTCTGGGGTTCATATCTCACCACTGCCAGTGTTAGGCCCTTGAACAAGGCCCTTTAACCCACGGTTTATTGGATTGAATTAACTGTAAGTCATTCTGTATTAGCTCTGCTAGATGACTTTGATTGGGTTTCTGTTTATCACGGTGTACCAAAAGCACACTGACCTACAAAACGGATTTTGTTTTGTTTTCTAATGCAAACCAGAATGAAAGCAGCCATAACTTAGCCTTGGAGGTGCATTAATAATTCAGATGCTGAATTATAACTCTGGTCCTTAAATTGAACTACAACTAGATTGGGGCTTTTGCTGCTATGTCTCATTTGTTTGTGAATGACAAATTCTGTTCATTTATTTTTAAAGCTGTGGCTGTATTGACTTTTTAAAAGTTTATCTGAGGAGAATACAATTTCCTTGCAAAATGTATTCCCCCCAGAAGTCAGCAATACGTAATCTATAATTGCGATAAACGGCGTTGAAATGAATGTGATGCAAGTCTTGGAACTTCTATAAAACATTTGTACAAAGCTTAATAAGTCTGTAACAATTCCACGTGACATAGTGGTGTACTGTTTAGCACTGAAGATTAATAGATTCTTAGGCCTGGGCTCAAGTCCTAGTTTCTTTAAATACTTTTACTCTTCTCTAATCTCCAGGCCCTCTAAAGGAGCACCACTTACAAAAGTAAAGACAACTTACAGAAGTGCTTTATTGTTTAGTTCATGACTGTGCAGTCTCAATGTTTTAAGACATTTCTGATATTGTTTGATCTTTTAAGTACAGGTAAATAAACCTTCATCCGATATTATTTGGATTTAATTCACCACCCTTTCATAAAGGATTAGGGTCCAGTGCAAACACTCGCTGGTAGCTTTATCTGTTCCTGATCAGATAGCAGTATTGGACTGTCAAGCAGGGTTTGATCGATACTTTTATAGCCACCAGCCATAACTACTTCAATTGATTCTGTGCTTGATTCTGAGGAAAGAATAGAACAGTTTGCCAAGTCACACATGCTAATCTTGTACTCTTTTATGCATAGGCTTCTCGGATGACTAAATAAGACATTTTCGTTTTTGCAAAAGTGACATATGATAGATTAGACATACAGTGGGGGCGAAAAGCCTGAGACCACTAGTGAAAATAATTGTTCGGATTTTTGTGAAGAAGGATTCGTACTGATGAATGATAATGGCTCAAAACTCACATCAAAGCTTTGCAACAACTGCTTGAAGATCATTAAAGATTAAGGATTGCTAACAATGTTTTTGCCAGTCTTACTATTCATTCATGCAGTATTTGTCTGTCCATCTGTCCATCCATCCATCCATCTATCTTTCTATCTGTCTGCCTGTCTGCTTGCCTGCCTGTCTGTCTGTCTGTCTGCTTGCCTGCCTGTCTACCATTCTGTCTATCTATCTATACTCCCATGATGATGTTCACATGTGGGATAAGGTTCTTTTGCTGAAATGTAGAATTTTCCTATTTCCAGACATAACACTTTTCATTTAAAATCAAAATGTTCTATTTTGTTCTCATTAATCAACAAAACATTTTTCTAGTAGGGTTTTGGCTTGTCTCCTGGCGTCATTTGATATTTAGCAAACTGCAGATGGCCAGCAATGTTCTTTTTCAAGAGCAGACACTGGTCCCATAGTGCCATTTGCCTGACAAATAAGCTCCTGTTATCTGGTTCAATAGCCTCGTATCCAAATTCAGAACCCGAGAGCAGCATGGATTTGAGGTGATATCACAGAATAGTCCAAAATAGAAAATGGAAAAAGAAATATTCTTAGCTATTTTCTTTTTTTTTCTGATAAAACTGGTGGCATCTTTATCTTTCTGGAGAGGTTTAGGTCTTTTGTGCCCGCAGTTTTTTATGGCTCCAGTGCCAGCGCTGTCAGCAGACAGGCACAGCCATGGCTAAATTTAAAGCTAAAGGATAGTTATAAAGAAGAATTGTAGTTGTATTGTTAAGGTTTTCTGGCATATTCATGATGTTACCCCTGGAAGAACGTTTTTATATTCAGTCTTCATTCTTTATTTATATTCGGTATGTTTATTGTCAGCAAACTGACTGTGCTCGGGAAAACATGTATTCGGGGGCTTTTGGAGTCCCATGTGCTCTATCTGAATAATATTTTCAGTAGTTATTTTCATGCTGTGGGTCTGAATTTCTTGGGAGAGCAAAGATACATGTAAAGGCAAGAGGAGTCTCAAGTTTGTGGTTTCAGACCGAGTACATGAGGGCTGATAAATGCTCATAATCTGATTCATGACTACTTATTGCATGGGTGCAGATTTGGTTATGGACGATATGGGCTAGTTCCTATACTGAATTTATTGCTGCTTGCAATAAATGGCTTGGGCAATAAGGGTGCATGAGAGCAGACCATCCTTTTTCACAAAGACTCTAGCCATCCCCTGATGCTCACAGAGAGAGAGAGAGAGAGAGAGAGAGAGAGAGAGAGAGAGAAGAAAAGAAAGAAAGAAAGAAACAGGCACAACACAAAGCAAACAAAATGTTACAGCAAACTAAAATATTATACTTATATTGTTGTTCAGCCAATCTCAAGCCTGAGTAAATGGGAGGGTTTCTTCAGGAAGGGCATCCAGTCTGAGGGGGCTGTTTAAATCTGTTCTACCATGGTGTGAATGGGAAGAGAATTTGTGATATCCTGGTGGAAGAGTATGCTAAGAGTGTACTGGAGATGAAAAGAGTGAGTCTGATTGGTGGGTGTTAATCTGGACCTTGGAAAATGGGGTGTGAGCTAAAATCACTGGAGTGAGTCAGCAGAAGATGTGTAGCTCATTTCTTGTTTAGGCAGCCTTTGGGGGGTGGGGTGGAAGCTCTGTCACTGGTCACTGACCCCTGCTGGCGTCCTCTAGAACTGCCACTGGAAAAAGGTAAATGGAGAGGTAGCAAAAACTAAAGAAAAGATGCATGTCAAGCTATATGAGACACAGGCCACTAAAGAAGGGCCTGTGCTGAGTGGCCAAGCTGGGATAGGGGGTACAACAGGCTATGGCAATGAAGGGTGCAGATGGAAATGAGCTGACAGTCTAGTAGAGTGTCTTAAGAGAATGGAAAGAGGCACCTCGAGGAGCTGATGAATGATGAATGGAGAGAAGAGAGAAAAGTACAGTGCATAAGCAAATATGACAGCTATGAAGACTCTAAAGGTGAATAAAGACAAAAAAGTCTATAAAGGTGATTGGCACATATGTTTTACCAATGGATGCATGGCAAGATTTAGGAGTTTGGGGACTGAGTATTTTGTTATTTTCTTAGCTGGCGAAAAGTGTAAATGCTTGTTTAAGCCAAGTGACTGTAAAGAAAGAGATTAGGGATATATGGGAAATCAGAGCCCTTTGACTGTCTTGTGACAAGCAGAAATGGTTGAAAGCCCAGCCAGAGGTTTTTTGGCCAATGTTCAATGCAAAGCTGGTGCCTCAGCATATCTGATAGACCTGAGGTTAGACAGGTTTCCAAAAAAAGACTTGTCCCATATAGATTACAGACAAATATCAGCTCCTTTATTCAGTCAGTTTTAAACAGTTGTGACATTTATTGCCTATCCTCGGTCGGTAGAATCCATGTTCTTTCAATGGTGGTGCAGGAAACAAAGCGCATATTATTGCACTGGAAAGGCCCACTTTGGCTGCGGGTTGTTATTTTTGCTTGAAAAAAAAGTTATTTTTACTTGAATGCAGAGTGAACCAAACATTAGTAATACATTTGGGTCATTTGCCATTTGTCATTGTCCATGCGACAAGCTCAAATACCCTTTGTGATCTGGGGTTGTTCAGTTTGTTGTTTGATTGCTTTAGCTTTGATAATCACTTTTCTCTGATGTGATATGGGGATTAGAAATTCTCTAATACCACAGCTTTCTATGCACTAGCTCGACAGGGGAGAGTCATACAAATGGAGTGGCACTCTGGCCACCAGGCCATTAATTGGGTTGTATTATGCAGAGTTAACCAAGGAAAACGAAATTATAGGGCAGCTAGATGGCTGGTGGAGGGAAAAAGATGTGGATAGTCTTTTTCAGCCATAGTTTCCATTTCCTAATAAAAAAAATATGAGATACCTAAGAAGATTTGCCTTATTTCTATAGCTTGCAAAAGTTATTAGACGGCCACACAGTCGAATGATCAGCTTTACAGGATGGAGTCTTGTCATGGACATTTTTTACATTTCCACCATAAATTTTCAGTCGTCTTGAGAGCCGGACTGTTTGCTGGGCACATCTTAGAGTTGATTTCTTTTCCTGTACAAATGCTTTAATATATCTTGCTTTGTGGCAATATGTTATCTTGTTATTATTATTGATAGTATTATCGTACTGAAAAATGGCTTCATCACCACCTAATCTATTCTATCAGTTCGGATTAGAAAAGTGTGCAATATCTGCGTTTGCATTTTTGTTTGGGCAGTAAAAGGTCATCTCTGGAAGAAAACATTTTGTTCGCTTGTTGTCTGTTTTCATTCGCTACGATAAAATAATGGAACCAGGTGGCGAAAGTCCTATGTAAGAGATGTGAGGCCAAAAAAACCATGTGCGAATAGTTCCGATTTTCAAGATGCTTCAACGCGCATACTAGGAACATCCACGTGGCCTACATGGACCTAAATTGGAAATCCAAATAATAAGCAACTCCTCTGTCTATAAGCATATGAGCAAAACGTCTGTCATGGGGAACTTATATTATAAAATAAAATATTATTTTAGACCTTAGGGCCAATGGATTGAAGGACGGCTGGGAGCCACTGGCCCAGCAAAACATATTTATTTTTTTCTATTACTTTCTCTCCTTCATGGAAGACTAAACGATCCATAGTATAGGGGGGCAGAGAGGTAGAATAAAGCTTAGCTGAAGTTATTTGTTTGTTCTGCCAGCATGAATTCCCTCATGTCCTCCTATAATCCTGTTGTCTTGTCTGGTAGATTTAGGCATTAGAATGTAAGCCTAGGAGAACAGGATACTACCTTCTGATCTGGTGAATTAAGTGCTACCCAATGCACACTGTTGACATACTGTATTGAGTATTTGTTAAAGAGTGTTACTTACATGGCAACCACAGTTCACCATTAGAAAATCCAACCAAGTCATACTAATCTGTGATTGGAGCCTGCATATGAACAAAAGGTCTCTTGGATTGATGGGTGTGGAATAATGAAGTGGCAAACATTAACCTTGCATGTTGTCTGAGCAGCAAGAGTCAGCTAATTAGCCATGTTTCATTTAAAAGTATTTCATGCACTGTGACCAAAAAGCTCAAGGTCACCAATTCCTATTGGTAGATTGTGATTGTTGTCTCCAAGAGGACCCTTGATAACACTACATAATGTCATCTTTGATCTATTCCAGTGTTTCCAAACCAATTTATGAGAGATATGAGAGATGACATTCACAGCCTCACCCTTTTTCTCAATACATAGCAGTGATCAATATGGTCCATTTTTTAATCAATGTTTGCAACACATTTTAGAGGCGTGGTTTATCTGACAAAAGAACACTCTTCTCTGTAGGCACCTGTTGATCACCTGCAATTTTCAGTCAGGCTTTTTTTTTAGACTGGCTTTGCAGTGGGGGCTTGTCTCTTGTTTGATGTAGAGCTCTCTAAATGGCTGCTGTAGACACTTTGGTACCTGATGCCTTTTAACACCCACAGCGGTATTTATGCTGTTGACTTGAGGTTCAGTTGAAAATTATGGATCAAAGTTCATTGAGACCTGTGAGTTCATTTGTGCCTTCTCCTTGAATGATGTGGAAAATCGCTCATGTCAGATGTTTGCTCGGAGGAAGGATTGTTGCTTGGATTTCCCCTGAGATTTGTATAACTGTGGCCTCAGCTGAATCTAATCATATAGCCCCTGAAGGGAGCCGTTTCGAAATAATTACAGGACACTTAACAGCCACAAAATAGTCTGGAAGTCTGGAAGAAAAAGCGTAACATACGCATTCTTACTCTAGGGTCCTACATGTTGCCTAAATAGCCAAGGTTCTCCAGTGTTTCCCATACACTGAGTTACCTAATAAAACCATTGACTGCCACGTTACAACGTGCAATTGGACAATTGAGTAGTAAAAAGAGTAAAATCTTATTTCAGTGTGAAGCCGCAAGGACCACACCCTTTCTCTCTTGGTCTGGCTCACACATGCATAGACATGAACACATTTATGGAGTCTTTTGTGATAGCACAATATGCCCTGTTGTATACTGCTCCCAAAAATGATGGGATATTTCATTGTAGAATATTTCATTGTAAAATATCCCCTAATTTTTGTGAGCAGTGTATTTATAACAGGAGCAGGAGTGTTTCTCCTCATGTGAGGAATCAGCATACCACTACAAATATAAACTGATATAAACTGTTGAGAAAACAACTACAGGTATGTACTGTTTAACGCATTGCATTGCGTTTTATGAAACAAGGCGTCGACTGGACATTACCATAGTCGAGTAGTAATTTAGATACTTTTAGTTTAGACAATAATATTAATTCAAAAACAATATGAAAGCATTTATTTTAGTTGTGTACTGGATAATACAGTAGTTGCTATTTGTGTATCCTTTACCAAAACACAATGAATAAAAACGGAAGCGATTCTCTTTTCTTTTTCATTTAGGATTGAAGAACCAGAAACAATCAGGCTCCTCATGCGGATGCCACGCCGAAAACACCACAGGCCGCATTGTTACGTGTACTACAATAGCTAATGGATTTGTCAACGCAAAATATGGGTTAAATATGTTAATAACCTTTATAATACTTATCGGACTATGAGTACATTACACTATGTGAATGGATTCCATGACACTAGCCGTCAGACATTTACTTTGCCTTTGGACAGCTCAGCATACTGCAGTGTGATCAGAACAGTTATCTGGCAAACCTTTTTAGGTAATTAATTAGTTCTTTCTATGTATGCTGTAAGTGAGGACACGGATGCACAGTGCCTTCAGCTGGATCAGTGGATTTCTGTATTTCCTAAGGGTAATTAGTGAATCTGGCAGAAAATGACAGAGTGATTTAAACATGTGAAGGAAAATCCCTTTGGTGCTGTGGTAGAAAAATTGGAACGCTCTCCACCACCTATTGAATTCATTTCGAAATGTATGATTGGCAGACCATATGGTGTATGAATGCTGATAAACAGATGGTGCGGAGATGCTCGCTGAGCGTTTCTGGTTCTTTAATTCCTTCACGTAATGCATCTTACCCAGTTGTCTTTGATTTAACGTTCTACGTCCTTTAGAAATGATGACGAACTAGGTCCCCTATTTACCCTCTGCCACCCAAATTCAAAGAGTTCCCTTTCAGCTTGTATACCATTCTATTGCGTGTAAATCTTATTATTTGTGATTCTCGTTGAAGGATTTTTTTTGAATCAGCAAAAAACAGATAAATGTGTAGACATGTGTAAGCATTACTTAAAGCTTGCAGATGCATGATTGATTAGCAAAACAAAGGCTGCTCGCGTTTTTAATCCATCCATCATCTCGGTACCTGCTGTCGCTATCTAACATCGCGCCCGAATGTTAAAGGAATGGCAGGCAAAATGAGTTAGTGATAGATTGCAGGCACTGATCTGCCTCTGGTACAACAGAGAAGAGTGACAAATACACAGAGTTGCAATATTCGGGCTCGTTGTTCTGACTGCTGTGTGTAAACATACGGATGATTTCAGTGGCTTTGTAATAATCACAACACTTCAGAGCAGCCATCATTTCTGACTCGGTCTCATACGAGTGCTTTATAGCAGCCTCTGCAAGTGGATAGATAGCAGGGAAAATGGACAAATTCTGCTTATTTTTTTGGAAATCCTTCCACTTGAGTGGTGTCTAGCACTTAAAGTAGAGCATCTGGAAATGTGTGTGGAAATAATGCTTATTACCTTATAGTCCCTGATTCTGAGCAAAGAATGATAATAATTCTGTGGACCCATCTTGCCCCCCCCCTCCAAAAAAAACCCCAATCAAACATTTGCACCATGCATGTGCATCACTGTATCTTATTTCGCTAGATAGCTGCTTTGTCCATATATACCACTGCAGAATTCTGGAGGCTCCCGAGAAGAGGTGGTACAGTGCGGTGAATGTCGATTGCATTTGTGCATTCCAATAGCCACAGTGTGAAGGAAATGAATGAATTTGTAGGTCTTTCGGAGCGGATGGTCACATGGTTGTGTTTTGGATTTGTCTGAGTCTTTAATAGAAACAATTATAAATCTGCTCTGTTTATGCACTGTATTCACAAATTCTTCATTTTTCCTCCT
Organism: Parotocinclus haroldoi; assembly: GCA_034779995.1. Lineage (NCBI taxonomy): Eukaryota > Metazoa > Chordata > Actinopteri > Siluriformes > Loricariidae > Parotocinclus > Parotocinclus haroldoi. The sequence goes on from JAUZST010018715.1 coordinate 8,978, forward strand.
TCTATTCTGGTCTCCACTTCATTTATTATTCATTTTTCCTCCTTCTATTCTGGTCTCCACTTATTTAATTATTTGTTGGGGTTTTTTTTTCAGTTTTTGGGTTTCACTGCTCACAGAAATTAAGGGATATTTCATTATGGGATTTTTCGTTATGAAATATCTCCCAGTTTTTGTAAGCAGTTGCTCAGGGTCTCCTGTAGTCTCCAATGTAGCGTTAAAACCAGCAAAGTTATATGTCGGGTGCTGCCGAGCTAAGAAAGAAAATGCTCAAGGCACGGGTGCGTGGACAATAATTAGTTTTTGACAGCATTTCTTATTGCTCTCACTAATGAGCTTCTTGTAGCTCAAATAAAAGAAGTGCTCCTCTGCCACCTTGTACAGAAATTCAGTCATCATTTAATTGAAACACTAGTAAAAACTTTAAATGTAACAACAACCTAATTTGGCCACCAATTACGTTTGCCAGCAAGTTATAGTAAGTTAATTAACTGCCATATTGTCACTTAGGGAAATATATTGGCTATTGTGAATGTGTGTTCATCATTAAATGCAATTCTGAAAAGATAAAAATGACACGTCAAGCAAGTTTCTGTTAATAGAAGCACATTTAATTTAGGAACAAACAAAGTACCTTAACCGCTAGGCTACCACAGTCCCTATTTTTAACATTCTAACATTCTAATAGGGACCGAAAATACGTTTTTTTTTAGCAAAGCTTTCATTGCACCTGCTTATTCATCACCTGCTCAAAACACTTCAAACACCTCTCAATATTCGGTGTACCACGATGGCAATTAGATTAGCCAGCATGCTGTTCACTTCAACCCTCGCTCCCTTTTTTAGTTATATGGGCTGCTACAAATGAGTCTACTGCTTCACAGATCTGGAAGAAAGTCCTTCGCATAGACAGGTGAATGTTGCCTTTGACATTTGAAAGCTTTTTGATGAATTGGGTGTCTGTAAATCCATCCATGTTACAGACCCACCGCTCCTGGCTCCAGTCTCACATCCAGAAAGAGTGGCAATGACTCCACTGAAAGCCATCGAAATCGTAACCCTCTTTCACCTCTGTGTTTTCACTGTTATGTTTCTGTGAATTCTGTCTCGCCACTCAGCACACATTAGCGTGAGCAACAGCTTCAGGGTAGCAAGTGCTGCCGTAAGGTAGATTGTTCGGTGACTTCTGGGGGAGCGTGTCAGCTGACTAGTTGTCAGTCGACAGTTCAAACAGAAATATATACCATATAGACAAAAGTTTGTGGACTGCAAAGAAATTACATCTAAATTGTGGCTATTGGTATGGAGTTCTCACCCGTGCTGGTACAATGGCCTTTATTTTTCTCAAAGGGCACATGATGGTACGTGATGGCTCCTGATGCCGGATTTTGCCTTCCAGTGTATTTCTAAGTTGTCTGATGCACCGAGGTAAAGCCAGCCAAGTTGTCAATCTAAGGTGGAAATCCAATTCTCTATGCACAGCGGGAAAAACGAAACCTCTAAATATGTCTTATTGTTGGGTCACTGGTGTATCAACCCATTTGACTGCCACTGTTTACTATCGGAGAAGCCCAATATGCACTTTTTTTTAATATTATGCGTGTTACAAGTGAGTGCTCCTGAAATGGCAGAGCTCAGTAATAAGAAGGGGTGTCCACAAAGTTTTGTCTATACAGTGTGTTCAGACAAGGGCCACATTTAAAAAGAAAATCAGATATTTAACAGATACTTCTGTCATTGGAATATGCAGACCATTTAGAAGTGGTTTTCTGCAAGGCCTCGGCCGAAAGGCGCAGGTCTTTATTTCCACTCACGCAAGTTTATTGAAAAAATAATTATGTTTCTTCCTGAGGCGTCGGTGCCAAGTTGGAAAGTCAATCAGCAAAAGCAGATGGAATAAAATAAAATGTTTGATCAGCTTTTCATCCGTTGCTCCCTTGTGTGACATGGGTCATCTTTTCAGATACTGAATAGTAAAAGCTGAATGGGATATGGAAATTTGAAATCGGCTTGTCCTAACTGGAATAGATGTGACAATACAAAAGCATTTTAACTTCAGCATTCAGCTATTCAACTCAATACACTGAGCTTGAAATTACTTGTCTAGAATGAATGCAAGATCTACTGGAATACTCTCCCCATTTATATAGTGTCCTGTATTTCAGGTGTGCCCCGAAAATACAAAGTCAAAAGTATGTGGACGGCAAACTATCACCTCCATATGTATCTGTTCAATCGTTCTAAAACCATGGGTTAACCCTTAATGGTGGTTCCTGGCTCATGGCTGGTTCCAGCATCTGACCTATAGGCACTGGAGGAGGTGCAACTGGCAGTATTGCCCAGCAGGTGTTCCATCTTTCCGTATATTTACTTTAGCTGCTATAAAAGCCTCCACACTTCTGGTAGGCACTTGCACTGACCTATGTTTGAGGTTATTCCTGCTTTAGCAGCTGGTGTGGCTTGAATAACATACCCAGGCAGCATACAGACCTATTTTAAATTGGTGCCTGTTTTTATAGTTTGAAACGTGACAATAGAAATTCACCACTGAAATCCAACTTGTGTATGTTTTTTTTTATATCCCCCTGGGGTGCTTTCATTTTCATTTCTCTGTTTAGTCCATGCTGTTACTCAATCTAGAGCAAACAGAACCATAGGATAGCCCAACTATTGTTCCCCAGACTCTTGTAATAGCAATGAAAGGGAATTTAGAGCATTAAGTCCACACTCCAGAGTCTATTTTATACCAGAAAATGGCAGCAAACAGAACATAATGACACGAAAAAACAGTTTAGGAGCTTTTATAATGGTATAATCTGTGCTAACTGTTAAGATAGTTAGCGAATGCAATGGCACTGCTCACATATGCCAGCTTCTCATCACATCCCATCAGCGAAATAACTTTTCTGGCTCTATTCTCTCACTACAGAGTAGCACATGAATATGGATGACAGAATGGCACATCTTCCCTATTCCCTTTAGGACCTCGTTGAATATTTCACTTAATTTTTTTTGGAGAGGCTTAGAGTGACAGATCGGATTTGAAATATTGGGGGCAGATGAAAGATATCAATATCTCTGTGGTTGAAATGTGAACAGGAACAAAATGTCATGCCATGTGCCATTGATTGAAAAGTGAGGCACCTGTCTAACTTTTTTGAAGATCTGTAATGCTGATGTACCGAATTATTATCCATACTGAAACTTTATATATGCAAAATAAATCCATAATCTAATACTGATTGAAACATTATGCTTCAAGTTTTGGAAGTACTATTGCTAATGCTGTCTTGAGGCCAAAGTTGTTTTCTCAATATATATATATATATATATTTTTTTTTTTTTTTTAATCTTTTAAATATTATTTTATTTAGACTTTTTTTTTACATTTTATTTGGTAAATATTATTATTATTATTGTTGTATTTATTTATTTATTATAACATTGCATCAGCCAATTTAGAGTAACCAATTAACTTGATGCAATAATTTTCATTTAAAATATTTACATAATAATATTCATTCATTTGTTTTTTTTTATTTATCCATGTATTTATTCTAAGATTGCATCAGCACCAAGGGCTATTCAGCCGCATTCAGAAGTTTGCCACTTTAGAGTGACTAATTAACCTCCAGACTTCCTGGAGTAAAGACATGAAAAAACACCAAGCATATAAACAATTTGAGATATGGAAATCAAGGAATTGTTTTACATAAAAAAAACTGAATCAAAATGATTTTTGACTCTTTACTGTAGCCACATTTGGCAGGTTCAGGTATGCTGTTTAACATCTGCATTTCGTTCTTAGAAACCTGACATTGACTGAAATGGATGTCGACTGGCCAGCAGCATTTTCACGTAGTAGTTTAGATACTTTGCACATGATGTTTTATTTTAAACAATAATATTAATTAACGCACAACATGAACACATTTAGTACACTACCAAACCGTACAATACAGTCATATTTCCTTTGTACCTTTTATAAAACTTGAAACACTTCAAGAAAGTAGAACAACTTTTTTATGCCTTTTTTTTTACGACTTCAATCCTCTTGGCACTAAATCGCTTTCACTTTGAATGCAGATTAGCATTAAAACACCTCAGAAACAGGACCTATATGATTACAGTTTTACCGCGATGACAGATCAATCCATCAGCAAATGTAAAGCAATCCAGCAGTGCCACACAACCGTCTGCATGAAATCTCAGCAGGCTCACCGTAATGCCCGCGATAAACACTCTCGCGTTTGGGGGGTCATTGCTATGCAAATTGTCCCTTTGAGGCCTGCGAATGCAACAAAAGCCATTTTGCCCTTGAAAAAGTCTTGGAATTGATTGATAAATGATCCACGTATCACGTCTTTGTTGAGCAGGAAGAGAGAGGACCTTATCTTAAATGAGAATGTTTAGAGGATGCAAAGGGGCCATCATTCTTTGAGCTATAGGTTACAAAGAAGCAGGCTGATGCTCATAGGAATGATGGGCTTAATTTGGCTTTGTTTCATTAAATCCTTACGGTTTGTCTGAGGTGTTTCCAAAGGTTTCATGGCGAACTTTAATTTGCAGAAATGTGAGAGCTGAAGGCCGAGCTGTATGTCCGTTATCAGACATTTATTTATGCCAATGTAGAGGGGCTGGAGGTGTAATTCCCTCACATATTTGGATTATGGATGTTTGCTCTTATGTAGCATGTAGCACAGATAGGGTAGACAGAGGTGAGCATGTTCAAGGTCAGACATGCTCTGTAACACCAATTACTACAACAATTTAGAAAGATAAACTTAGAAATCATTCTCTGTTGTCCCTTGTTGACATGGATGGAATGGTGAAAAATGTTGTGTTGTTGTACTTGAGTCTAGTCTCAACCTCATTTGGCCTCGGTCTCATCTTGGTCTCGGGGTCTACAGTAGTGCTAAGGCCTGGTCGGGAATTGTTACCGTTCTGTAGCAACAACACATTTTTTATTGTGGACTTCCTTTTTGGTGGAACGTATTGTCAGCTTACAATCATATTCAGCATTAAATTCATGGATTATTAGTATTTGTAAACAACTGTTGTAGAAAAACAATAAAACAACCGAAGTCTTCGGCTTGTGATTGCGACCAAATCACAGCCGTGATGCTTTTCGTGATAACACACTCGTCGTGTTCTAGCACTTAAAACACATCTGAAATACTTTTGGTATGTTCTTGTAGTAAAAGATTAGAGTTAAATATGATCTAAGTATTTATGTTTGTTTCCTTTAATGAAACCTAGAAGAAACAAGTTGTGGTTTTTGATCACTTTATCTCTTTTAGCGATAACAGAACTGTCTGTATATTTAAGATAAGCTTATAAGTGAAGCTTTAGCATTACCTGACAATCAGGTTCATAAAGTGCTATATTATTACATTGAAATTCGAAATATGATAACTATTCATGTGTGACAATTATCCAGCTAACTCTTAGACTTTGAATTTAGCAAAGTCTAAATTCTAACCAAAACCTGTAGCTTAATTATGCTATTTTTTAAAACTCTGATCAAATCTGCGCTGTAAAAATAAATAAAGTAAATGAATGTAATGTTGGTAGGTTATCTTTTATATCTAACGTAGTTTTCATACTTCTCCCACAGAAGGTCTTGTTTTTCACTCTTTTTGCTACCAATATATTTCACTGTTCCATACAATAGAATTCATTTTAATTCTCTGTACTTGAAAACATCCGTATTTTCTCTTTGCCTTACATATTTTTTCATAAAGATTAGATTATTTTTACTCAAGTACAGGTTTTCTGGAGGACACGTATGAGTACATTCATGTAATTGCGTTCACATAAGTGGCTTTGTTATATATGTACTCATTTATCATGGTTCCTTTAATCTACAAAATGTGAATCAGATACATCAATAAAATGACTCACCTGGTATCGTAGAGCTGGAATTGTATTTAATATAAATTCTTTCCAACAGTGCACACACAAAAAAAAAGACACTAAACAGCCACTATATAACCAAAACATTGTGCACACCTCTTCTAATCTGTGATTTCTGCTTTTGCTACCAAAGTCAGTGCTACCAGGTTCATAAAATAAAGCATACTGGCGTGGAATTATTCAATTCAACTTTATTGTCATTGTGCTGAGACAGGGTTGTACAGTACAACGAAACACTATCAGGCTAAATCTCCAGTGCAGTTACAGAAGGACATAGTGCAAGGCAAGACGGTGCAAGACAGGACATAAGGTGCTTGTACAAGAGTACGACATTAAATATAATGAATATCAGTTTGTACATGTGCAAACTGCTTCTTAGCAGTGTGAGTGACATATGGTAGGAGGTAAATAGGTTGTGGAGCTCTGTGTGAATATGTATGGGAATGGACAGTGGAAAATGGAACGACAATGTTCTCTTAAAACAAAGTTCACAAAGAACGATTTGCCAGCTTTGATGGAGAATTAGTCTAGTATGTGTTACGATATGTGGTAGGACCCAAGTATGCGGGACCGAGGAATCAAACGGCGTATAATAATAATGGGGAAATGATATATAACCAAACTAAAATGGGGAAAAAAGGAGCGTAAGGCTCTCTTAACGCATGGAAACTAAAAAGGTGAAAAGGACGCTCCGCTAAGTTGCATCCCAAAGGGAGCAATGCGCAAATAACCACGTTAACGCCAGGGGGCTGCACTTTACGACCAGATATGGGGTTTGGCGCCGATAATGACCCTATAGTGGCACATGGCGGCCAGGGTCTGGAGGCGATCCCTCCGGCCGCGGACCCAGGATGCGAGCTTCCCAAGCCGTGGGTCCGGGGTGCAGGTCCTAACAGTCGCAACTCCCGGGCTCCATCAGCTGCCGGGAAAAGAGGCGGCAGAGTCCATACAGGACTGTGGGCGAGCGTGCCTTAAGCACAATGAGGTTCCGATTTGGGACGTCTCTCAAATCGCGAGGCACGGGGGGAGGGGAACGCGAAAAGGCGAGCCGGAGCTCGCACGTGCTTGTAGTGCGAGAAAGGGCGCCGATTTGGGCCGCTCCCCAAATCGAGAGGCGCAGAGGCGTTTCCGGAGCGCCAAGGGGCGAGCGTGAGCTCGAGCGTGCAGTAGCGCACGAAGAAGAGGAGTCGGGGCGCGTCTCAAATGGAGGTGTGCAGCCGGCTGTGAGGCTCGATAAGAGCTGGGCTGGAACAGAACGGGGAAACCTGGATCTCTCCCTAAAAAGGCTAAATACCTCCGAGGTTTCCCTCGTACACATCCTTAACCTCTAAACGCCCCCGGATGTGACCAACTGAACGTAAAGATGGAACTAACGAACAGCGTATCGAGGGGCGTATCGGGGGGGGGTACCGGTGGTCGGGCGTGCAGTGACTTCAATGACCTGGCAGCGAACAACTCTAAAACTCCGCCTTAAAAAGGGGCAAAAGCAGGTGTTCGCCATCAGGTCATAAATGAAGCGCTAAATATAAACCGCACAGTAAGGACAATCGGCGAGGCAGCTTCCCAGGGAAAAGATACGAACCCTAACAGTATGCACATAGGATTGATCTTAATTCTGTGCTGACTTTTGAGGGCTTATTGTTCAAGATCAATGCTTAGCCCAGGGTTTTAGAAGTAAAATTTTCTATACTGCCCACAAAAATGGCCATTGTCCGAGCAGTGTACATTGTAGTAAATATTAACCAACCAGTTGTTCTACTGTTGCCCTTCCAGCTATAGATCACGCTTCTCCATGTGACACAGACTGGTGCTGTGGTGCAGACTTTGAGGCATAATATGGATAAGCTGTCACTGTTAGGCCCTTGAACAAACCCCTCTTAACCCACAAATGCTTGGGTTGTGTGATGTATCGCGTGTAAGTCGATCTGGATCTGTGCACCCCGATGTCACATAAAAGCACTCACATGTCTGATCTCGTAAACGTGTTTGCCTTATTCTTGTTTTGTTCATTCTATGTTAATCTTAGCAGAGCTCACATCTTCATATGGGAACCCCAGGATATTTGAGAGCAGACCATTTTTACTGACTCTATGATTGTTTTATGAATTCATACATTGCAGTGCTTCTTTGCAGAACTTCAAGAAATGTTCAGAGTGCCAGATCTTTAGAGAGTGTTTAAAGATTGATACTGAAATACTCTCATGCCTGACCCTGATTTATCTCCTTCTAGGTATGCCCTGTGCTAGCTAGATTTGGAGGCGACTGATACCATGCTTCACTGATTCACTTAGCTTCCTGTGTTAGTCACTGTTATTATTGTGTGTCACTAAAATCATTGCACACAGGACCCTTCTTTAGCTTGGAAGATTGTATCATTAGCAGTTACGATTAATGTGTAGAGGACGTCCGAGGATTACATCTATTCCTAGAATTACATATTAATATGTAACATATTAATAAAATCTAGATTCTAGTTGTCAGCAGTTTTATTAGACCAAACCTTTCAAAAGTAGCTGTATACATAAAGGTCCTGATTGAAAAAGAATTCAAATTACTTGCAAACTAAAGAGATCGGCAAAGCTACTGCACTTTCTAAACTACACATTCACTAACGCATAGAATCTATTAGCCGGTTTGAGCAAATTATCTCTGTTTTCTGTGATCTTCGCAAACTACTGCATACTGTATTAAATGTAAACAGTACTACTAATAATTAGTTCTTATTAGTAATTATTAAGATTTAATCATTTTGTTTCTTGACACAAGCATGTGTTACTTATTACTGCATGGAAATTTAAGCTAAACTGGAGGTTAAAAACTGATCACCGTTACTAAATTAAAGCTATTAAAGTTACTTTCTTAAAACATCTTATTAAAACTATTATACTGCTTACTTTGTTCTTGGAGGTGGATTGATCGGGAATGAAAATAAACACATGAAATATAAGTTTCTATGTGATATTGGTATATTCACTTAGCAAAGTATCCTTAAGGTGAGACTGCTTAAACCGTTATATTCAAATGCACATATTTAGTTATGGGTTGATTTTTTTTTTGGTTAATGGGCAAAATAAGTAAAGAGGCTATAAATAGGCTATAAAAAGGCAGAGTGCACATAGGGCCGATTATTTCGAAAGGGTACCTTGTTTCTTCTCTTTGTAATGTTTTGATTAACCCATGAAAATAGATTCTGGTTGGGTACGGTGAGTAAATCTTGTTCTTTTATATTTGTAAATTGAAAATATGGTGAAATAAGCTAAGACACATTCTTTACTCTTCACTCCTTAGTTACTAATACACAGCTGTTTGGGGGTTGAATAATCATCATAAGAGCAGCCATATATCCACAAACTGCCAATACACCTATTTACCTTCATAAGGTATAATACTTGTAAATGTGGCATCATCATTGAGTCTACCCACTTCAAAGCAGTTTGCTTCTGAGGGGATGTATTTTGCTTTCTGTCTTCCTTCTAACATAATTAGCATCGCTTGCATGACTTGCCTAATGTGTGAATAAGAAATAATTAATAATAAGTCATATGAAACTCAATCAGCGGTAGAACGCATGGAAACCTGAAAAATCTGCCTTACCATTTTAGAAACATCAAAGAAAAAATTTATTTATTCATTCGCTAGAAGCTCATCAAGTACTTGATAATCTGTATTCATTACCTATTAAATGCACCCAATATGAATATAGAGGTCTGTTTAGGGTTGCTTAATATCCACATTACGCTACGTGAAACAGTATGTTGACTGAAATAGAGCTGACTGGATCAATAGACACTGTGCAAAGAGCATTTTATTTTAACGGTAATATTATTTATCCATCCATCATCCTCATGCACAGGGTCGCGGGCCAGCCGGTGCCCACCCGGGAACTCTGGGCGCAAGAGCAGGAACAACCCCTAGGCGGGGTGCCAGTCCATCATAGGGCACACACACACACACACACACATTCATGCACACAGTGACACAGGGCCACATTAGAGATACCCATTAACCTAACATGCATGTCCTTGGACTGTGGGAGGAAACCGGAGTACCCGGAGTAAACCCATGCAGCGGTGCTACCCACCGTGCTGCCACGGTAATATTAATGAAACTAAATATTACATAATTTAGTACAGTACTGCACTGTACAATACATTCATATTGAAACAAATTTGAAACACTTAACAAAAGTCAATCTTTTTGTTGTTTACCGCACATGGCACAGTACGCACTAGCTTTCTGCCATTCAGACCTTTATTATATGTATTTATTATATACAAAATTATATTGGATTTTACTCCGATTGCTCAGATCACTTCAGGAGACGTTCGAGACGTATTGATGCCAACCTCTCCAGGATGCATCTGACTGCCAAAACCGGCCCAATACTTTACAGAATAACATGGCTAGCATAGCATGATTCTTGACGTCCATCCCTACATGGCTGGCCAAACAATTTATCAGCAATAAATTAAGTCGAAATAGGATGCGGTCTGATATGTAGTGGACTATGGTATGAAAACACTATTAGCAACACTAACCTATAGATTGTTATATAGATCAGCCCTAAATTGGGCTTTACCATTTAGGTAAGTGAAGGTCTAGATGCTTCGCTCACAGATCCCAGAGCACAATTTAGAAATCCAGGAGCTTCATTTTGCTCTTTGCACTTTGCTCCACTGGATCTCCAACACAAATTAAGCCCAAATTAGGGCAAATGAATGAATTCATTTAATTATTTGTTCTGCCTAATCCTAAAGGTTCTGCTCTGCTCATCACTGAAGCCACCCTGGTGCACCATGGGATACTTCCAAGTGCACATTAAATCCCCAGATCAAATTCATCTCTTAGTGGTCAAATCATGAGAACATACACAGTTGTGCCCACTATGTTTATGATAACATATTTAATAAGACAATGAGATAATACCTAATCAATTATTTTCCCTTTTATGGGCCTGCCCAGCAACTTGCTTCACCCCCAGCACTCCCTGGTGGCCATAACTAGAACTGCTACTGTAATTTGGTCTTATGGATGTTTGTCTTGTGGTCTTTTAAATTTGCATGTTTGAACATCCATGATCAAATTATATGTGAACATGTTAATGCAAGCACTGTGGAAAACCAACCTAAATGTGAAATTCCTTTTGCATTTGTGGTACCGAGAATATGTCAGGCCAAGAACTATTCTTCTGTGGCCAAAAAGAGACTTATTTTGAAGTACTGTCACTTTTTCAGTTCCCTGCTGCTCTGTCCTGCTTTGCTTTTGTGTTTCATAATAAGACACCCAGAGATGTGCTCTGGTGCACAATGAGGTTGGGGACTGCAGTTCTGGGGTCCCGCACTGTCAAAGACGACTTATTGCCTAAGCTGGACCTAGTAAAGGAAGCGGTATTTTCCATACTGTCACATTGGTTAAATATGAGTCAGATTCTATCACTGTAACTGAAAGATTATCATAAATTACTCGGCCAACATGAACTCTTTATTATTGGCGTGGAGAAAATGCTTCATTTAGTTGCAGCTTTTCAACATTTGTATTGATTTTTTTCCCTCCAAAACACATACATGCTGATTAGGAAGAATTAACTTGAGCAAACCAGGGCTGCAGAATTTTTTGGTGTTGGTTATTGGGCTTGGGTATCATTTGCAATCCTGATTCTTATTTTGCAGGAATAAAAAACATGGTAGTCTCCTACTGTCTTTTTTGTTGTTTTACGTTTTATGAAAGACAAAGACGGTGGTTCGGTGGGTAGCACCCCTGCCTCACAGCAAGAAGGTCCTGGGTTCAATCCTAAAGTGAAGCGGCCTGGGTCCTTTCTGTGTGGGGTCTGCATGTCATGCATGGAGTCTCTTGTGTCTGTCTGGGTTTACTCCGGATACTCCAGTTTCCTCCCACAGTCCAAAGACTTGTGTATCAGGTTCATTGGTGTCTCTAAAGTGGCCCTAAGTGCGTAACTGTGGAGCCCCATCTAGGGTTGTTCCTGCCCTTGTGCCCGAGTTCCTGGGTGGGCACTGGTTGGCCCTCAACCCTGTGTGGATTAAGCGGAAGATAATGGATGGACGACTTACTGTACTACGCTAAATGTTTTCATATTGTGTTTTAATAAATGCTATTTATTAAAATAAAACTATGTGCAAGTGATCTAAATTACAATGTGACAATGGTAAAGTCCGGTCATGCAACGTAATGCCAAGCGTTAAACGGTGCAACCTGTATAAAATGAATATTTGCACCAATGCAGTTATTTTCTACAAGGCATAACAGACATGAACAAGTCCAAAAGGTATATTAGTCTAAATAAGTAGAACCTTTTTTAAAATGACTTAAATAATCTTAACATTCATTTCACTACCTCCAGAATAATCCTTAAGGATTTCAACTCAAGTTTATCTCTAAGACTTTGTTCTGGCTTTACAGCTGGGCAGGTGGCAAAGGAATGACGGATGTTTGTATAAAGAAGACAATGGCCAGGTCCAAACCTCATTTACTAAACAGTCATTAATCAGCCGATGACAGCAGAGAGTGAGCTGAGTTGCCTATTCTCTGCTTTTATTGCTTTCTCATCTGCTGAACACCAGGTACACTGAGAGCAGCTGCACCAGACATCTTTAAACACAAATACTCATTATCGGGAACTTAGGTGTTAGGTGTATGAGTATTATATATAGAGTATATTTGATAGGGCCGTCATCTCTCTGCAGTTAAGGCACTTGATATAAGGTTATGATGGCAGTTCTCCCCATGACGCTACGCTCTTGAACAAGGCCTTTAGCCATATGTCGCTTTGGTTTTTGGTTTTCTGGACTCTGGACCAGAAGATCCAGGGTTCAAATCCCACAGTTGGGTCCTTGAGCAAGACCCTTAACCCACAGTTGTTAAAAAAAAAATGTAAGACTGTATTAATTGTAAGTCGCTCTGGATAAGAGCGTCTGCTAAATGCTGGAAATGGAAATGGAAATGGATTAAAATGGTTTTTGCTTTGGATAGCAGCAAACCAAAAAGTGCTAAATAAATGATCATTCATGCATTGATCTTATTTCACACTCATCAAGATGACTTACAAAAATATATGTATTACAAAAATATGCATTAAAGATTTGCTGTAAACTTAATCAATGGATTACCATGTAAAGACAAATCTAGAAGTTGACATATGGGTAAAGATGTAGCAGTTGATTACTGTAATTATCTAGTAGCTCACAGCTCAGTTGCTTTGCCTCAGTTTTCAAGTGATAATGAACCTTTTAAAGCAAAATGGGAAAAGCTCTAGATCGCTGTTTTTTACAACAGATTTGAAATGTATATGCAAATGGAGGAGGTTCTAATCTGAGCCTCTCTTGGATGACCGAGCTTCCCACCCTGTCTCTAAGGGAGTCCGGACACCCTGCAGAGGAAACACATTTCGGCCGCTTGTATTCCCGATCTAGTTCTTTCAAAACTCATGACTATAGGTGAGAGTAGGAACGTAGATCGACCGGTAAATTGAGAGCCTTGCCTTGGCTCAGCTCTTTCTTAACCGCAACAGACCGGTTCAGAGTCCCCATCGCTGCTGACCTCGCACCGAGCCACCTCTTCGATCTCCTGCTCCATCTTACCATTACTCGTGAACAAGACCCCAAGATACTTAAACTCCTCCTCTTGAAGCAAGAGCCAGAGAGGACACTCCACCCTTTTCTGACTCTGAATGAAATTGAAAAGTGCAAACCATACTATTGTTGAAATCAGGATCTGAATGCTATTCAGTTGGTCCCACAAAAGAAAGATGACATTCCGGTACAGTTAAGCGCTTAATGTCAGAGAAAAAAAGCAAAAGAAATTTGGACTGGATTTGGAGTGAAAATGAGCCTAAACTCCTCTAGCTGTGCAACAGCAAGACAACCTGCCGCCTCGTTGTGTTTCTTATAAAACTACTCTAATTGAATTTATTAAATGAGGTAAGAGGTAGACTTGAAAGAGGTAGTGAAAAAGAGTTAAAATCGTACTGTAAATGTGTAAGCTCACATTCATATGCACTTGCTTAGACTGAAAACTAATAATGATGTGTACATTGTAATGGAATCAATATCAGATAATAAACACACATATTCACACATAAATGCCTGGATTCAGAATGTTCATCACACTCTCTCCACCGTATTCACTTCCGTATCACTTCCCCTAAGAGAGCACATGTACCTGGCTGTCCACATGCCTCGTATCAGAGTTCCTCAGGTTCTTAACACCTGTTCGTTTCTCCCAGTGCCAGCGTCCATTCATTTACCATTCACTAAATCGCAGAGTTTGACGTGCGCAGTTGGAAAGACAACATTATTCGATCTGTGAGTAGTCATAATGTTTGGCTATTGCTTTATATGGTGCCATAGTTTAAGAACAATTATGGGAACTGATCATTAAGTATCCTTTACTTAATCTAATAACAGTCCAGTATTTAATAACAGCCCAGGCTCTGTAGTAGTGTCTCCTTAGACTTTTAATTGGCAGTCATTTACTGCACATTAAAGAATATGCTTAAGGTGACTTTTTTGCACTGTAATTATATATGAGGGTAATAAAACTAATATGCTGCGTGTAAAAAGGGAATTTTATGTTAGCTCAAGTTCTGTCATTCTGGTTACGGGCTTAATGAATTTACTTTGAAAGTGACAGAAGCTGTCTGGGTTGTAATTATCTGGATTGTAACTTGTCTTGCCTCTACAGGTCTGCACAGTTTTCCTCTGGCTAATCTGGTTTCCTCCCACATTTTAAAAATATCTATTAGGTCAAGCGGTGGCTTTAAAGTGTCCACTGTGTATGTGTGTGATCTGTGATGGACTGGTACCCTGTGCTCATCTTGCGTCCTGTGCTTTCTTTTAAGCCCAGGCTACTGGCAATCCTGAATTGAGTTAAGCAAGTTATGAAAATTGAATGAATTAATGAGTTAATATTGCAAATGTAAACTTGCAGAAATACTCTATTCACACCAGACTGTACTCTGAAGGCAGGACTTGGTAATAAATCTCTTTATTTCATGTATTTGCATCACTGTCAGAAATAAAATACGTGACAAGTACGCGAACATGACCGGTGACCTCCAAGGGAGGAACGGGACGATATCACAGAATGAATTCTATGCTTTTTTGCTTGGTGTGTGTTCCTGGTCTTACCAAATCCACAGGATCCCCATTAAATTTAAACCGGACCCCTAGATTCATCACCCACAGACAGCAATTAACATAAATGAAAGAATATTTATTAAGGGAACAAAAGCAGTCAGGTATAATGTCACCGCAGGTCCGGTCCGGAATCTGGAACCCGATGCCAGAACATAGACCCCGACGGATTGGGGCCGAGAGTCCACCAAAACGACTCGGGAGGCGAGGGTCCACAAAAATGCAAACAGAAAAATGCCTGCTCCATAAGGAAAAGAGAAGGAAACAAAAAGAAATAAAAAGAGGAGTGGAGTTGAAGCATGAAGCCACCGAGAAATAGGACTGCATCACAACGACAAATTAAAAACAACGGGAACACAATAGTGAACGCCGGGCTTAAATAACGCAGACCGGAAAAACCAAAACGGGATCAACAATGTGAGCTTGTATCTTGTAATCTTCTAACAACTGTTAAAAGTGCAGCATCATTCCTTATATCCTCCGTATATGCACATGTGTTTTTCTGCTTGGTTTGAGCTCTTTTATGAACTAGCTTAGAGAAGAAATATGTACGTTTATACAACACTTACAACAAGGCATGTCATACATTTTTCCATTAAAGGATGCTGCACTTATATTAATAAATAGTTGACAGCTTTTATGGCACACTGGCAACCTTGGTATTTTGCTTGTCAAAAGCCATCCCTGGAATAAACCGAAAAGGACGAGCAAATTGTTCTGGTTTGGCCTTCATTCTTTGATCTCATTCTTTGCCTGACTGAGCAGGTGGCTCCCCTGGGTGCCAGTATGGTGACTGCAGCTGCTCTCTGCAGGGCTAAAGTGGAGACGTGACACTGGGCTCAGTGCCAGGACCTCACAGTTACCAAGTCTTCCTTGTTAACTTCTGATTGGTTCGAGTCCTTCAGTTCTTCTCTCTTTTCATCACCTCCTGCTTTTACCCAGCAGCCGAGTCATGGCCGCAATTAACCCTAAGGACCAGAGTCTGTTCCGCAGCAAAGTAGACAGAGCCACCTTCCTGTGTGTTACATAGGCTCTTAGTGGAGTGCAGATGGTCAGACCTTTTCAAGCCAATGCCTGCTTTCTCAGCCATTGCCTCTACTGTCTGTGCCAGGATACAGCCATCTGGACTGCCAGAACATCTTGGCTTCACTTATTTCTTATTTGTCCATAACGTTCTGTACACAAAACACATGACTGTATGCCTTACTAATCTTTGCAAATAAGTGATAAATGTTTGTGGTTGTTCCTGCAGACCTGTGCAAAAGAAGGGACGTGTCTGGTCGTAATACATGGTGTGTTGATTTGTGAAAAAAAATTTGCTCCTTTAAAATGGATCATATGTACACCAACTTATAATAATAATAATAATAATAATAAAAATAATAAAATAATAAATAATTAAATTAATATAATAATAGTATAAACGGCACACTGGCAAAATAAATAAATAAGTTGTGTTGACAAGAACAAAACCAGCGGGAGGTGACCACGCCCACCACTTTCATGATTTTGTTCAAGTACAGTCCGTCAAGAGAAGGTATCAGATCCCACTGGATAAGTTGCTTATCCAAATTTCGAATCAAATGTTTGAACCAGCCAGCAGCCATGAGGAATGTGATCGAGATTGAAATCATCGCGTCGTAACGTGGCCTTTCAAGGTCGGACAAGTTAGTGTGATCAAAAGTCACACCTCCATGATGCTTCCTGCAAATGACTGGAGTTAGAAATGGATGTTTCTCGCTAGTTTTTTAAAAACTAGTCCTCTTGTCCAACGGACTTATAAAATTACATTTTAAAACAGGTGCAAAATAAAACAGGGATGACCTCAGGCTTTAAAATGTGACTCCACTTATAAATAGCAATCGACACCCATTTTACAGCACTGGACTGAAAGTACGCAAGCACACAGCGGTCAGAGCAGTTCTTAGTGGGAAAGTGTGATCCCCATGACCAAACTGTCCAAGAATTGACATTGCAAATCCAGCCTTAAAAATATCATCCTTGCCCCCTCTGTGGTATGTGAGCGGTCAGAGCGAATTACTTGACTCCCTTCCAAGAGATTCTCCCCTAAAGCCTCCGGAATGGGAACATTCCTATCACAGTGTATGCTCAGGAATAAATCTTCAGCAGATGCCTGTTTTGATCTGTTTCCAAAATGACCTACAGTTTTTTGCTCTTACGTTTAATTAGTATTACAGGAGTCGAAGTTCCATGCAGGCTGAGCAGCATCAGGGCTTTGGTCATAGTTGAACAGCACCAAATGGGCCAGTAAGCACCAACATCACTTTTCTAGCGTAAAGCCCTTCTGTTGACTGGAAAGTATGACTAACCCGGGTGGTATATGGGGGACGGCATGTTTTGGTATCCGTACATTTCAAAAAACAGAAATTCATACAAGCGATTAATAAAGGTCTTACTGATCCAAAGTCTTCTGCTTGATCTGGAAATATTAATTTTCCATCTGGTTTCTGAACGTTTCCTATGGACAGCAGCAACGTGCTCTCTCCAAGACTGAATGTCCAAGACTTTCCACGTTAATTATCATTCTACATGCTTGTTTTCCGGTCACACTGTGCACATTGCTGATTTGCTACAAGAATGAGAACAGCTAAAGTTGTTGAGCACTTTACACATGAACATCTGTTCTGTGTTTCTTCTGCGTGCAACAAATCTAAAGTATCCCAGTCACCCGCCACATGCAACGCAACATTCCTCTGGCCATGAGCGGCCAAGATGTCGCAACGACGAGAACTGACAACGATCAGATATGATTGTTTAACGGATGCGCCTTCATTGACAACAAGAGCCAAACGATGATATAATTACATATTTTGTAGATTACTTATTGGATTCGCTGGGGATTCTGTGTCTCGGCCGATGAGCTCATGAGCTGATCGATTACAGGCTAAAGATGGATTTCAAAGTCTCTTTTTCAGCTGATATTATGAGTCCAGTCATTGACTGCTTGTCCAAGACATTCCAGAGGACCTCGTTTGTCTAATTCGAATTGATCCAGGGGGGACAGACTCTTCCTGCACATCCCTCTCTGTTCCGTGACTGCCTAATTCCCTCATCCACATGGCTATATTTGGACAGCATGTCTACCGCGATCCAGTCCAGATGTTTAGCCAGGGCCACACCTGCTAGATGGACAAGCCAGTTTCGAGAGGGACTGGACTTGCCCCAGCACAGTGTCTTTCTAAACCACGAACTCCGCCGACACGAAGGTACCAGGAGTTCTTGGGAGAAATGGCTCAGGAGAGCCACAGCAATGGTTCCAACAGCGCAAGGCAGAAATGGACCATCAGAACTACAGCAGGAAAATCTCACATTAGCCACGTGACTATATCTAACAGAACAAAGACAAAACAATCACGACAGACTGAAGACACGCTGATGAAGATCAGTTTCTCCCTCATGGCGGGCCATGCATTAATACAGCACTCCCTCTCAGCGCAGTGGAACCTCAGGAGTCTTGAATGAAAACAAAAACAGTCATTAGTGAGACATAAGAATTCTTTAGCAATAAATAAAAAAGAACATACAAGTTTTGCAGGGTGGGCTAACCTTACAGTCACTGACCAAAGTTGGATGGTCATACATGATTATTATATGAAGGGCCAAATGGCTCGTCTGACATTTCTTGTGTGATATACGTGCTCACAACGGGAGTGTTTTCCGTAACAAAGTGCCTTTATAAATGAATACAGATAAAAGATGTGATGCTCTTACTTTGGTCACTGACAGTTAGGACCGTGGAGATAATCTTCAAAGAAAACAAGATCACAGGAACCAAAGGAGCCATTTGTCTCTACACATTAAGCTCATTGATATATAGAGAAGAAATGTTAAAATCTTAATATATGGAGGCAGTTCTGGACAGGATATTCACAGTGACAACCACAGTGAGAGTCCCCACACTAAAGTACTTCCAAAAGACTCGTCTTTTATCCATCGAGATGGTGAGTCGAGAGCCACTGTGGCAGGTTGAGGGATTTCTCTTGAAGCTTGTATTTGCCTGGCAAAGTCTGAACTGAACTTCGTAAACATTACTGTCACACAACTTTCATTTCATACTTATTATATTATAGCAGACCTGCAACTGTGCCACTGGAGTATACTTCATTTCAATCCAAACAAACGGAGTACTTTACTACTCTATTACATCAAAACTGTCTTTACATATCAAACTACTTTTGTCTATTGCAAACAATAACAATACTAAAACTTATTGTTGAGAAGAAAAAAAAATCTGATCTGAACAAATATTACGTTCAAGTATTTTCGATTTATTTCAAAGCGATCATAAAGGTACGGGAACATTAGTGCCCCCCCCCGGTGCACGGGAAAAAGTGACATCCTTTTCATGTAGAGTAAAAGATCTCTGTAGTGCCGTCTAATTATCTTCAGTCTTGTTTCTTCAATATGTACAGACTAACAGCCATGTAGTGTCGCACAGATTCCATCAACAGCCCTTCAACACGTTCTGAGCACAGGGAATATCGAGCGTGAGTGTACATTTCTTTATGTCAAACAGATCACTGACGAGGCCGTGTACACAAAACGTTTGACTGGCCAGTAAACCAGATGATACGTAAAACTGTGGTTGTTTCAGTTCTGTTATAAATGTTAGAAAAGCAAACTCCACATTATAGTTACCACAGTATAAAACAGATATGGAAAGGTCGTAGATGTTCATATAAACTTAACACCCATTAACATACACCAGTTAAGCTTTTAACGATTAAAAAAATAATAATTTACGTCACAAACCGACCAGTTATCGATGAGTAAACACATTCATGTATTTAAAAACAGATTAAAACAAACACGACAAAAAAAAAAAAAAAAACACGTCAAGAAATATTTATGTTCAGTGTGCAAAGTATTTTTTTTTTTAAAGATTACACGCCTGTAAATAGAGTTGCTTTTTTGTACGTAAACTAATACTTTTTGTCTTGCTTTGTATCTGTTAAAAATATCGAAATATTTACGGAGTGCATATCATAGAAGTAAGTGCAAATAAACTGCCTTGTTATATTGTGCATTATTTTTAAATATGCATCTTTTTTGGCGGTTCTTTTGCATTTCGTGAGCAGCAAAAGCCTTTCCTTATCAGAAACGCGTCCTCGCTTCGACCCATTTGTTCTTATGACCCCAGAGTTTTGAATGGCTAATCTCCATCGAATGTAAGACTCTGATAAGCTCTGTCAAAAGCCAAGCTCATGAATAGTTCGAGTGGAGGTGGTAAACAGACCCATGGAACGGGAACAAGCACAAATCCATAGAGACCTATATTGTGGCAGTGATTCTGCAGCCTGAGTGCACTCTTCGTGGTGAGACGGGGAGTGTGGGTTCCTCTGGTGAGCCTGAAGCATTTTTCCTCTTCAACAGGCACTGGAGGCTTTGCTATGCTCCTGCTAACGCACAGTGAGTCTCCACGCAGGGAAGGAGACGGTGGTGATGTGGGATGAGGAATCCGTCCTCGGCCATTGCCCGGACTTCCCTTAAAGAGAGAGGCCTTCAAGCATCTGAGATGCAGCTCTGGATCTTATCTATCCACTGCTGCGCACTTTGAGCGTTCTCCGCACAGAAGTTGTACACCCGCTTAGTGGTCTTCAGCTGAGGAGAGAATGTAGATTCGGTCGAGATTACAACCGTCATACCAGAAACACGTCAATGTCATTAGAAGCCAGAAACAAATCAGTGCATGTTGATATTGTTTTAAAATGAATCACTTTAAAAGAACATTTGCTGTTTTGAGAGATGTGCACTCGATTGTGTAGTCATACACACTAGTTACATGACCTGTTTTGTTACTTTTTCTAAATGAAAAAGATAAACTGCCTTTTTAGGATAAGATTATAAAGCTGCTTTGAGACGATGCACCATTGTAAAAAGCACTATGTAAATAAATTTGACTTTGGCAACATAATTTGTTTCATTGGTTGAAATTTAGGGTAGCCTGTGGTTCGGTGGGGTAGCATAGCTGCCTCACAGCAAGAAGGTCCCGGATTCAATCCCAAGGTGGACTGGCCTGGGTCCTTTCTGTGTGGAGTCTCCCTGTGGTCTATATGGGTTTACTCCGGTTGCTCTGGTTTCCTCCCACAGTCCAAAGACATGCGTGTTAGGTTAATTGGTGTCTCCAAAAGTGACCCTTAGTGTGTGACTGGGTGCATGACTGTGTGTGCCGTACGATGGACTGGCGCCCCATCTAGGGTCGATTTAGGGTGAATTTTTTTTAGCAATTCCCTATGTATGCGGAGTATTATACTCACATCAAAAAACGCTTTTTCGCTGATGATTTTGGGGGCTCCTATGGTCGGTGAGGCGATCACAACCGACTCCACCTCAGCCAGGTCTATGTGCCCCCGGGAGCTAATGTCCTCATCCGTGTCATAATATCTCAGCTGGGCAGACAGACAGACCCTGATAAGCGTCTCTAAGCCCAAACTGACAACAAACACACCGTACAACGCTGAGAATAACAACACTCACCTGGTGTTTGGTTATATCAAGAACAAACCATCTGCGCTTCCAGGCTTTCAGTAATGCCCCTCTTTTATACAGAACGCCTTCAAACGACCTGTGAGAAAAACAAAAGGAACAGACTTAGCATTAGAACTAATGGCTGACACAACGTGACTTTTCCCACATTAACAGATGTTTGAACTTGCGTTATGAAAAATGCTCTTTTGTTGTTACCTGTTCTCATCGTTCTTGGGTGTGAATTGATTATAGAGTGTTGCAGCTCTGCGATTCATGCCGTTGGCAGCTGTAGGGCTGCTGTCCTCTCCCAGGCTGCTCTCAGGAAGGTGTAGCATTGAGTGGCGCTGATACGCCTGCAGGCTGGAGGTAGGAATCAGGCCCGAGATGGACACCGACTGCTTCCGTAGCTAAAAGCAGACAAAGGAATAAGTGTAAACGTATGCCTGGTGAACGAAAGGCTGGGAATTTAATCTTCAATGCATTTGATTTTTAGTTTTAGTAACTGATACTACTTGGTATTGGAAGATAAACCTTTTCTACACCCAATAAGGAAACCTGCTGCTAGGCAACATCTTATTTCTTGGACCCCTACTTTTTGGAAGGTATTGTCAGCATTAAAGCATATCCAGGTCAGAAAGTCAGGGCTTCTTTGACTGACTTGCTTTCTTAGAACACTCGAACCTTGGCTCAAGCCTGCGACCAAATCCCAGCCGTGATGTTGTTCGTGATAACGCATGACCTCGAGGGTTCTTTCTTAAACAACAATAAAATTGATTAAAATAAAAAAAAATAGAAAAGGGTGTAAAAGTGTAAATCACTTACACTGCCTTCCTGTTTAAGATCCTCCTGTACTGTGACCCGCACTTTCTCCAAAGTGGCCTGCCATCGCTCAGGTACCTGTCCCAGCTCTCCTTCCAGTCTCTCGACATCCTGCAGTTGCAATCCAATTGGTCAAGGTACATTCTAACACCCTGCTTGCTGTACATCACCTTAGTCTACATTTCCCAGCAGAAAGATAAAGCAGATGAGAGCAGGCTTACAGCGAGTAGTTTGGTGATGGCATCAGGCTGGGTACGAGCTACACTGCTGTAGCAGGGCCAAACGATCTTCCTTTTGCCAGTGGAAATGGTGTCTGGCTCCTCTGCGCTGTCCGAGTGCACAGCCATCATCCTCCAGTCATAGGAAGGGCCAGTGGACAGAGTCTCAGAAGTGTAGAACTCCCATTTGGTCAGGTTCGGAATAGAGATGGATGGTTTCAGCACAGTCTAAATTAGTCACAGAAGAGCATTCCTTAATGCGGCAAGACGCCAGATAAGTTCATTCGGTGCATTTTTTTTTTTTGCATAAAAACGACTAATGTTGCAATGTCTAATAAATGTTTCTTCATTATCCAAGTCAAACATACACAGCTATTCCTGATTATGGTCAAACAGAACAGAGATAGCACAATGACACTGCCTTAGTTCCTTTCATAACAGGTCTAGTTTTGCTGTGATACTTTATTAATGCTGTAATACAGATGGTGATAAACAGCCAGTGAAAAGATTGTTCTAATTAAGTGCAAAAGCCATTCTCTTATCTAAGTTTTGGGGATACAGATTCAACATCTTCCAGGGCAGAGAGATCTGCCAACTTTATAACGCAAAATTGAACCAGACACGCAGCTGAACGAACATGGAAACGCTTTTTGGGATTTTCACTTAGAACCCAGGTCAAAAAACATTTTGTTTTCATTAAGGCTGGTTTAGCAGTCCCTGCTACGATGCTCACTCAGATGTTTCATAACTGCATCTCTTAGAATGGCTGACGCCATTGAAATTAGATCATCGTTTTCAATAGTCAAAAGTTTAAAATGGTTCCATGGTATCATGTTCGTGCAAATGAATAAAACATACTCATTAAAATCATATAGCTGGGTCATGACCGGTATGTGTGACTAAGACACATGCCAATGAGCCAAAACATGGTGGCCATCTGGTCTCCAACGATATTTAAATTAATGTTCATATGAATGCCTGGGACTAGGATTTCCCAGTAGAACAATGCCTAGAGCATCACACGATGATCCTGGTGCCATCAGTTTTCCACGTTAATGGATGCACACTTGGGCATATACTGGATTTAAAATGATTGAAAAAAAACAAACAAGCAAAGAAAACAAGACCCAACATACAAGATACATTTCTTCTTTTGGTCTGCAGATCCAGTTATACTGCACATCAATGAGTCCAACAAACTACCGATGAATGTTTATCACTCAGGTCAGTAGGTACTAACTCTGTTGAACAGAATTACCCATAATGCCTCTCAGCTCTGTCAGAAATGCTCCATTTGGCAACAGTAATTTGTGCTTTCTGAAATGTGCAAAGGTTTTTAACACATTCCCATTTCTCCCACAGTCAACGCATCGTTTAGGAGAACTGGCTGTTCACTTACTGTCCGATGTATCTCAGACCTTGATGTGCCATAGTGTTTTGGTACACTGGTGTATAATCAAATCAAGGTAATAAATGTATTATCCAATGGAGATTTCCACTCCAAAAACACAACAACAAGTAAAACATGTTTGTATAATGATGAGCCACATTAGAAAATCTTTGTGGTGATTAAATGCTTAAACAATATTAAACACTACTGGGCAAAAGTCTTAGGCCATCATTATGACCATATAGAACACATTGCTGATGATACTAACAATAACAATATAT
>JAUZST010018726.1:0-33233 GCA_034779995.1 Parotocinclus haroldoi
ACACACACACACACACACACACACACACACACACACACACACACACACACACACACACACACACACACAGTTCACAAGACTTGCAGGAAACTTCAAAAAGAAATCTCATGATGTAATATCCCCTAATTTATAATAGCAGTATATTTATATGCATTCACTGACAAAAAATAGTAAATCTCAGATTGCAGTGGGTGGCTTTCAATGCCAGGGCATGTAATGGGCAAAATGACCATGCTGTTTCTCTTAGTCCAATGATATGTCCCTCTCAAACTCTCAACTGGGCAAAGTGTCTTCAGAGTGTGTTGTAGAGGAATGTCTAACAGTCAACAATTTCACCAAGAGGTACGCCAACCAAAAGTAGGTTCTGATAGCCTTTTAACAGACAGGAAGCACTTTTGTGGTGTCCGGTGGTAAGACCCAGTGTCTAATCGTGTGGGTTTTTTTTCAGCATTTTTCAGCCTGATGAGCATGAACAACTCCTGATCCTCAGAGATGTCATTTGTTTGTGAGATAATACTGCATACAAGTTGTGAGGATCAGACTGTGATAGAGCACGGTTCTTTAAATACACCAGGGTATGTAACAGACTTTTCAGATCATGCAACAGGAACAAGCTATGGTCTATGGAAACAAGCCATAAATATGTGACTTGGCTAAAAACAAAAAAGTCCCAAAAATCCCTTATAATAGGCGGACCTTGCAACAACGGTGCTCAATTACGCTTGATTATCACTGCTTGGAAAAAATAAAAATAAAATAAATAAATAAAAACTTTTGGATAACTATTATACAGAAAACGTAAACAGTTTGACACGGTTCACAAACTCTTAAGCACCAAGATTGAGTTTCTACACTTTGTCAAAGACAATGGACTCATACTTATTGTTCCTATGCATTTGTAAAGCAAACTGCCTTTTTTTGTAAACATATCTTGTGATAATTAGCACACAGATATGTGCTCAAGAGCCATCAACTTGACTTTGAAGCCTTCTAACCATAATGAATAGTGCTTCTCAATAATTGTTTGTCTTCAGTTTGTCTTTTGGGTTTCGCAATTCCTTTCATTGTATCCATCCATGTTTTTGCTAACATTAAGCTTTTCATGTCAACTGTTTCAAGCATAATTGTCTTTCCCATGGACTTGTTCAAAATGAGAGCCCTTCTGTTTGGTTGCATTGCCTTTGAGTGAAATGTGATACAGAGGTATACTTTTAATTTGTACCTCAGTTGGCATGGATGTCCCAGTGGAAACATTCTGATCAAGTGAGCCACTAAAATATTCACAGTAAATACAGATTTTGCATTATTCCCACAGAGCCTGTGCAACGCGGTTTCCTATGGTCTGAGATTTTATATCTTCATCATTTGCTCAATTGTTCTGGAGAAAGTGCATTTTAGTGCCAAGAAAATAAAATAGAAACCTGAGTGAAGAGGAAATGAGACTCCATTCTAGTCACATTTGCCATAATGCTGACCACTCCCCTTTTCTCTGAGACCCCCACCCTCACCCCCAGTGACCTCATCACATAGATATGCACACACTGACACACATACATACACACAAACTATCATCTATAGTTAGCATCTTGAAATATCTCCTAATTTTTGTGAGCAGTGTATTTGTCAGAGTGAGGGTGTAGCAGGAGCATTGCCTTTATATATGCGCAAAACTTTAAATGTGTATTAAGTATATTAAATTTTGGATATTGTGCATCTAGAGATGTTACAATAAAGCCCATACAGATTATATAATATACTTATAACATTTTTAGGATAATTGTAACTGACGTACCTATATCCATTAATGTATAAACACTTAGCTTGATAGTGTTGAGCGCCAATACCCCTCCGCTTTCTCTCCATTTTATGTGGGTGGTCTGTTTGTGTATGGTTAGTAGTGTATATGGATGAATCAACATAGGTGTCAGGAAAAAAGCATGCTCCCCACTGTGCTTTCCTCTATGACATTAAAGTGACAACTCAGACAAGCACATACAAAAAGCCCACTGTTTAGGTAACACATTTTGAACACTACCAACTGTTTGATGGGTTCATGCATACAGTGATGCTTGAATTCTTGTGAAAATATCATCAGATCAGCACTTTTAAACCTATTAAACCTGGTCATTTCTTTACTGAGAAAATTGATCAAATATTAAATATCTCTGTGCGCCAAATGTATTTGAATGTCTAGAATTTGCAGTTCATTTGGAGATTAAATTAGTCAGGTGTTTTCAATCCAAGGAAATGGCAATGAGGCAGGAGTGGGCCCACTTCTGTAATGAAAGAGCAGGCATCTAATCAAAGTCTGATCTTTGCAAGCCATTTATGAAAGTATATCATGGGACAAACAAAGGTCATCTCTGGGGGATGTTGGTGCTCATCAGGTACGAAAAGGTTACTCTAAAATGTTTAGACTATATAACTCCACAGCCAGGCAGTTTGTGTACAAACGAAAGCCATTCAAGGCTATTTTTTACTCCTTTTTAGGAGTTTTTGACAATTACTTAATGACCAAACTTGTAGTAGTTTGTGAGGTTACAAACAATCCCAGGGTAAGCCTCTCTGGCAGTGACTAACGTTAATGTTCATGAATCTACCATCAGGGGACACCAAAACAACGATGGCATGTGAAAGTTTTGCAAGGAGAAAGCCCCCGTTTCGAAAAAAGGGTGGAACTGTGGCTCATGCGGTTAGTGTGGCCGCCTCACAGCTCCAGATATTTGCTCCAAACATCGGACTCCGCCTGTGTGGAGTTTGCAATTCCTCCACATGTGCATGTGGGTTTAATCTGGTGCTCCGGTATCCTCCCACTTATAAAAGTCATGTTTTAGGTCAAATGTTCACTCTAAATTGGCCTGGTTTGAATGTGACTGAATAGTATAGACATTGTTCCTGTTGTAATAGTACCTTTAACGTAACGTCCAAAGCTCTCAAAAACAACTTTGCTATCCATTTACAGCTTGATAATCATCAAATGGGCAAGCCAGAAAACATATGTAAAACATGCTTTGTGAATGGATCTGAAAAAATTTAACTTTTTTGGTT
Source organism: Parotocinclus haroldoi (assembly GCA_034779995.1). Lineage (NCBI taxonomy): Eukaryota > Metazoa > Chordata > Actinopteri > Siluriformes > Loricariidae > Parotocinclus > Parotocinclus haroldoi. Next base: position 3,049 of record JAUZST010018726.1, read on the forward strand.
TAAATGATTAATTATCGTGATAATTATTAACATATGTTAATATGATCATGTCTGTAAAAAGGAAAACACTATTTCAGCAAGCATTGAACATTAGAATTCTTTACTATTTTAAATTTGTTCTTAGATATTTTTATAATTCAGCTAATTTTTTATTTTGCCTGTTAAATATGTCAGCATGTTAAATATGCTTGTATAAACTGTAGATGCAAACCAGTATTTTCTCCCTGCTATTTGCATCACCTCCTGTATGCACAGAACATTGTATTGAAACACGTATTTTAGAATCTTGAGAACTAGCTGTCCCCTCCTACTATTATTATATAGAAAATATCAAAATCCACTGAATAGTGTCATTGTATGAATTATGCAACCACATGTGTCATTCCATTATATGTGCAGGCCTCTGCATAATGCACAATCTGCTTACACCTCCAGTAATGCTTACGGCATTCCTGGAAAAGACATGCTGGCAAAGATGCACCTAACCCTAATATGTTGAGTGTTTGTCATTGTGTCAGATTGCTATGCTATTCTGCACTTTTAAACAATCATGACACCTTCGCTAGTCATTTGGACAGATGCAGCCGGAAACTTTATGCACCTGATTATTGTCATTGTGCCAGATTGGGGAATTTTCCAGATTGGAAAAATAATATCTGTCAAAACAAACTTCATTTTAGCCTGAAGTACATTAACTGCTGTTGCTCAGATACCTTCTTGCTGTTAGCCCTGGTCCTCTCTGAATTGTTTGTTAAGTTGGATACAACAACCAAGGTGTTTGAAATAGCCAAATAAACTACACTAAATTCTGTGCTGTCAGACAGGACTGTTGTGCTAGGTTCTCCTGTGCTTTGCTCTTCATTATGCCATTCCAATTAATAACATCTTGCATTTTGCTCTCATCAGCAGCCAATTTCTTCAAGCTGCTTTCAAAGTGGATAAATTCAATTTTCTTATGCTGGACTGCTGAATTACTGTGATTAATGACCACTTGCTTTCTGCAATGTCACTCTGGTGTCTTGGGAGTGTCGAACAGGCTTAAAACACATTTATACCATTTTAAGGCAAAACGTCCCACATTCCTAAAGACATAGGCCTAATACTGCAGCTTGGACAGAGTTCAGTCAATGCTATTTCTCAGTAATGTCAACAAGCTTTGCGCCAGACTTTGTGTGAAAATTAACAAAAGAGAAAACAGTCAGTATAGTACCGTCGGTGTACGTTCATACATGTATAACAGTAAAATTCACTCAGCCTGTTCACCCTGTTAATAGTAATTATATAATATTAAATAAGTTTGCCTATATAATATGGAAAAATACACGAAAGTTAAATAAATTGAAGTTAATCAGCTGCATGAGACAGCTAAAAACTAAAAAAAACCTTATAAATGCTCATTTAGAATTCAGTGAAAAATGTTATGCTTATTATAACTTATTTAGTTCTCATTATGATCATTACATTTGACTCTCACACTTGTGGAAAATGAATTTAAACTACAACCCCAAGATGTATTAGTTCACTTTGGGACAGTTGTGACTAAATGTATAATGGGAATATGCCACAAGAACCTTCTGCTATGTGAGGCATTGACAAAGAATTTTAGTTGCTCTGTACAAGACAGGAACATGTGATTTTAATTATAGTGTTTGACTGTGTTGTTTGCATAAGTATGTCTATTTAGGAAAATCATAGGATTTTAAAAACCAAAGCTCTGTTTATATAAACTTGGTTATACAAGTTGTTTGAGCAAGTGGCTAGATATCGCTGTCATCTCATTTCGTCTGACATTTCACAAACACTCCCTAATTTTCTGCACCCCAGGTGGCCAATTCAAAAGTGAAGATACAATAGAAGCAAACAAGACACGGAAACCAAGTTATCAAAAAAAAACAAAACAAACATTTTCCATTATCTTAGGCTGCACATTACAAAAATGCACCAATATATTGTTATCTGATTAGGGGGATGACCTGACATGACCAAGCACCCCAAGATAAAACCTTGAGCACACCCTCTTTGAATGGTTGGAGAAAGTGCCCCCTTGGCATGCAAACTTGCACAAAAGGTGTTTATACTAGACACTTTCAATGTTTAACTATTTTCTATTTTTTATTAGTATGTATACTATGACTATGATTTCTTAATAATGTATCATATACAGCTCAATAGCAGAGAAAGTTGTGGGTGAAAAATGCAATTATAAACCTAACTCAAGTATGCGGTGAAAAGTCCAGAAATGGTGTCAGATGCAAGTTCCTTGTTGAGAGTCAATCCCATTTCTAAATATGCTTCAACACCTGTAGCCATATAAACAACAAACCTGTTAAATCACATAAGCAAAATTTGCGTAGCATGTGCCGCTTCAGTGCTGCACAGCTTACCTACTGGCAGCGCAAATGCAAAAAAAAAAAAAAAAAAAAAAGCACTGGAAAAAGTAGTTCCTTCCAAATTAGTGCCTATATTTTTTTTGTTGCAAAGGCAGTTCCCAAAGTATGTGTGTATATATATATATATATATATATTAATTAGAGAGAGTATAGGGGCGTGGCCTGACATATCTGAAATTCTTTCACTTACTCTCCTAACGTTAATAGTTCTTGTTTTGTTAAGGAATACATTTTAAAGAATCAACTTACTCACTCACTCAAAGATGTAGAATCTCTCCTCTATTCTGTCAATCAAATTAACCCAAATCACTCATTCTACATCATACTTAAATTTCCAGGAACCCTGTCAATTTCTCAATTTGTGCATCATAGCTCAGGATTGCTTTAGGAATTGGAATAGGGTGGATGCTTTCCTTAGCCCTTTGTCCTTAGCCAAAGGAAACTAGACAAGAATGCAACAGCATAGAGAAGTCATTAATACTAGAGATATGTGTTTCACTACTCTCACGCCACCAGGCACAATTCCAAATCTCATTTTCACAGTAGGAATTACTGCCAGGGTCATGTTGATAAGGTATTGCTGTAGGCAGAGGCTTAATTGCTTTGCATTAACCCACAAATAATATGAAATCATTATTCTGGTGAGGGTGGTTGAGGTTCTGGAGCCTAACCTGGAGCCACTGGAGGCGCCACTCTAGAACAGGCTCAAGCCCAAGTCCACACACTTACTCAGAGCTAGGGACAGTTTAAAGGAGCCAGTAGTGGGACATTTTGGGATGTTGGAGTCCATGGATAAAACTGATACAGATGCAGATAAAACTGGGTTGATTTCATACATGAAGCTGTGCCAATTTACACACTTAATTGTGAAGTTAAATATTAGTTTAGGAAGTTGCACAACTATGTTCACAATGCTCAGTCTCAGAATGACACCAGTTTACATGTGTTTGATATCCCTGGTGTGCAGTGACTCTTTCTGTATCTTGATGTATCTTGCCATTTTAAAGTGACTAGAGTGACTAGATTAGAGTGACTTGAATTTAAACCGTGCCCCCCATAGTCAAGCAAACCTCTCAAATCTCTTTCATGTCATCCACACTTCTCTGGTTACGATTAAGCATGCTTTCTGTAGCAGAGATACTTTCATCATAATGTAATTGGAGGAAGCAGTAAAATAACATTTAAACACACAAAACAAAGAAGGATTTGTACATTCATATCACAGCACTGCATGTACGGCTGGGGTAATTGACTGATCCAGAAGCCCTTACAGATGCTCTAATTCCCAGATGCCATGTCTAGTTTATAACATAACATAAATATAAGTATTTAAAGCACTTTCGATTTTGTAAGTTTTCATCCACCTACAAAGAACTGTGAGGTCTGTAATTTTTATCATATGTACACTTTAACTGTAAGGGACAGAATATAAAACATATAAAAATCACATTGTATGATTTTTAAATTATTAAATTGCATTTTATTGCATGAAATAAGTATTTGATATAATAGAAAAACAGAATGTAATATTTGGAAACCAGAAACCTCAAATGCTTCCTCTGCTTTTCGACCAAGTTTGGGTTTTGGGTCATTGCTTGTCTGCCATGACCCATCTTCACGGTGCAGTCATCCTGTCCCCAAATTATGATGTTTCCACCCTCCTGCTTCATGGTTGGATTAATGTTCTTCAGGCTGTACTGCTCCTACTTCCTCCTAACATAGCGAGTGGAGCTCTTACCAAAAAGCTCTATTTTGGTCTCATCTGACCACATGACCTTCTGCCATGCCTCCTCTGGATCATCCAGATGGTCACTGGCAAACATCAAAAGGGCCTGGACATTTGTTGGCATGAGCAGGGGTACCTTGCCTACCCTGCAAGATTTTAATATACGAGGCGTAGTGTTACGATCATCTTTGAGACTGTGGATCCAGATCTCTTTGACCAGGGCCTCCTGTGTAGTTCTGGGCTGATTGCTGATCTTTTGAAGAATCATCCTTACCCCATGAGGCCGGATCTTGAATGGAGCCCCAGACCGAGGGAGATTGATAGTCCTCTTCTGTTGCTGCCATTTTAAAAAATGGCGACAACAATTGTTGCCTTCTCACCAAGCTGTTTGCCTATTGTCCTATAGCCCATCCCAGCCTTGTTTAGGTCTACAATTTTGTCCCTGTGTCTTAGTCTTTTGATCTTAGGCATGGTGGAGAGGTTGGAGTGTGATTGGTTGAGTTTATAGACAGGTGTCTTTTATACAGGTAACGAGTTAAAACTTGCTGTTAATACAGGTACTGAGTGCAGAATATGAAGGCTGAAGACTTCTATTCAGAATAGAATAGGAATCCTTGCTGTTTGGTAGGTGATCAAATACTTATTTCATGCAATAAAATGCAAATGAATTATATATAAATAAAATATGATAAATAATTTTTACATATTCTGTCTCTTACAGCTACAATAAAAATTACTGACCTCTCCATTATTTGTGTGATAACTCAAACTGCGAAAGCAAAATGTCAGTTTTTTTCTGCAGTGTTTCCCCCACTGTATGTGCATGTATGCGTACAGTTGGGGTCAGATCACAGCAGCTGCCAGGGCCAGAAAGTGTTGAGGGTATTGCTCTATGACCCAACATTGCCAGCTTAGTGTCGGCTTCGCACCCTTAACCTTTTCACACACCACTATTTACCATCCATTTAGTACTTTAAAGGTTTTGTACTAAAACACAGAATAAGAAAGTACATGCAGGAAAGAGCGAGCAGCAAGATTATATCTGTGGTGTTTAGTACATACTACGTCATACTTTTAAAGCATCCAGTCCAATGTCTTACTATACAATTCTTTCTCTACTGACTTTGCTGTATTATTTTGGTAAAATAAAACTATTTATTATCATCCTATAAAATTTACCTCAGGACTTTATACACCATCTCTTAAAAGATGAAGAAAAAATGAACATGCAGAACCTCCTCGAAATTGACCTAATAAAATCAGGACACTGAGGTTGATTGTTTAGTACGGCAACTCATGCTAAAAGGAAACACATGTATTGTGAGATTTAAATGATTTGGATATCCTCTCCTGCCACGGCATTTCCTGTCCATCTATAAAATTGCCAAAAATCTGACCTACAGACCCGACATACTACACTTATCTTATACTCACTACGCTGTCAGATGATCAAGACCTTTCCAAAAGATATTGCTGTAAAAGATATCATATCCTAACCTCATATTTTTCGTTACTGCAGAATGCAGATTCCTGTAATCAGTAATGTCGACATGGTTATCTTTTTAAACACACACATGGCTTCCCCCCCCCCTTCCAACATCCTTGGTCTGCTGAACTGTTATGTAGTATCTGTATAGCAGAGGGACAGGAGTGATTATAAACAGACCTGAATTTTGTCTCCTCTGTGTCTGTGCTGTATATGTTACAGATAAAACCCTCCTATGCTCCTGTGGGATTCTGTGTGATTGTTAATCAGAAAAGAAGCAAGCATGCGAGTATGTATGGGCAGGGCAGAGTTTGAAATGTTACACATAAAAAAATGATACGTCTCCACACTCAAATTGGGTGACATGGGCACACAAAGCTCACAGCTGAAAGATCGCCAGGTTGATCTGGACTCCACGTGTCTGTGTGGGTTTACTCCATGTTCTCCGGTTTCCTTCCACATTCCAAAGACATGCATTAGTTAAACCGGTCGCTCTTAATTGCCACAATATTAATGTGTATCAATGGCATTGATGTTTCGCTTAAATAAATGAAACCACACAAATCTTTCTCTCTCACTCTCTCATTTTGTATGTACCAAAAATTTAGGTAGATGTACATGTATGAGTCCATTAATTAATTCTTTAATTTGATGTCACCTAGAAAAATGTTTGTTTATAAGGAGGTACTTTAAATGTAAAAATACATGTACATGACACACAATGCTGGGCATATTTGAGATGTCATTATTTTGATCCATAGTTCCTAGACAAATGTTTAGTGATTCCTTTGCACGCATGCATGACCCCATGATGCCACTAGATTTGTTAACTTCATTCTCTTTATCCTGTGCCTGGTAGCTGAACTCCACAGAGCTCCCTGAAGTGTAATGAAATTTGAGGCCAAAAACTCAAGTTAAAATAAATAGAGGGGGGGGTGTGACGCTGGTCCTCTGTCTATCTCACTATGCTTGTGACCTCTGACACAATCATTTAACACTCCCTGTTCAGGAAATGAATGAGGGCTCCATATTCTTTCTGAGAGACACAGAGAGGGCAAAAGTCATACAGACAAATTCCTAGTCATATAATTTTAACTAGGTCCATTCTGAACAGATCAGACCTTTCACCCTCTGCCAAATTAACCTTATCTAGAGAATTTGCCTCCCTTGTGGTTTAGCGTGTTATACGGTGGTATAACAGCATTATAAGAACTGGGAATGCTCAAACCCACTATGGTTTGTTCTGTTTACACTGGAAATATAGATATTGAAGAATTACTGTAGTCTCTTATAGAACAGGAAGCTTGCCACCTTAAATTATACTCTTGAATGGGGCACTCTTTGGGAAATCTTAACAGAATAGCTAAGAATCTAGCTTATTCATTTTAAGAACATTCACAGAACATACCTTAAACCTTATATAAGATTTACAATGAAACTTCAAAACATATATAAAAATATCCTTGCCATATGCAGTTCTGAAGCATCTGGTACGTTTGTACACGTTTGGCCTTATGCTCTTGTTAAAAAAATCTGATATTTAATAGAGATTATATACAATTATGAACCATGTTTTGTGCCTTTTGAATGACTGAACTCCATCATAAGCGTAAAGATTATGTAGAGTAAATAACTGTGTTCTGGATATACTACTGCCAAAAAGACAATTCTGCAGGACTGGATCACACCCGGGATGCACATGGAATCATTTTTGGGTCGTTTACTTACTAAATATAGCAAAACTGGAATGTACAGCTGCAAGACTTAACTATGCTAAGCCCCAGGCTGTTGCAACATGGAAATTTTGGTACAGCAAATTTTTGAATTATTGCAAATTATGCATTGAACACAGACTATGATTTTCATCAGCAATGTTTACTTTTGTTGTCTGTTGTCCCCTTGTTGTTCAGTGTTTGGATAATATCAATAAAACTTTGACCACAAAAAAAGAAAAATATTATTGATTAACATTTCAGATTAATGTGGTTATACCCTCAGTTAACAGACCACCTTTAAAAAAGAACCTTGGTTTCTTGGTAATACATAATGACAATATTAGTGCAAAGGAACAATTCTAATTAAATTTCCTAAATTCCCCTAATTTAATATTCCCTACTTTTTTTGGAGCAGTGTAGTTGCAATGCACTTTAACTGAATCAGGGTGTTAAAATAATGCTCAGTTGAAATAAATTAAGCTCAGTTTTGGAAGAGAAGAAACTTTTGAAAGCAAACTCACTCCATCCGTGCGCCCCACCATGTTTTCCCACAAGTCACACAGTCCAGCTCTCCTACCACACAAAAACAGGCAACCATAACTTACCTTGGAAAAAAACAGCACAGATAAGTGAGACCAGCGGCAAAGTAATGTTGTAATCGTTTGTTATCCACTGTAACGCCATCCTGAGCACGTGTGAGCCAAATCCCGCGTAGCTTGTGAGTGTTTGGTCAAGAATCCCACCGAGCCACAAAGAAAATAAAGTAGCGTTTGTGTCCAGGCTACTTTATACACTCCCCACCCCCTGGCCACACCTCCTTTCTCACTGGTTGCTTTTCTCTCTTCCCCTCTATCTCAACTAAGCCCAGTTGTGGACTAGGGTGTGTGTAGTAATGTGAAAGTGGAGGGAATGTCAAGTTGGCGCTATGCCATGTTGCGAGTCAGAAAAAGGATTTCATCTTTGAAGGAGCTCTGGTTTTGTTTATGAATAGTATTTCTGTTGCCGTTGCCGATATTATTATTGTAACATTTGCGCTATTTGGTCAATGGCGTCGTGTTGAAGACTGTCACCGTAGAGTTGGCTCTTTCTTTTTTGCTTTTCCTACTTGAAAGAAAGTAGTTTTTTTTAAATAGTGCAACGTGTTTTAATAAACTATAAGCTTGCATAAACGAAGCTATTCTGCTCTTTTGTCCACAAGTTATTACAGTTCCCTGGAAAAGTAAAGAAATATCTATAGCGTTCTGATCTTTTTCAACTTTAAATTTAAATGATAATGAACCACTGCTCACTCCACCCTCTCTTCCACATTGTATTAACATTACTGCTTCTTCGCACCACCATGGCAACTGCTGAGCCATGTAAGGACTGCTTAGCATGTTATATACCGCTTATCAAAAAAACGCATGATTAAATGTTGTAGATAAAACCCAGCAATGGTTTCTCAACAAAAGTATTTCACAATAGGTGAAATACAGTGTAAGATTTTCTCCTAAGTATTATAACTTGTTGTAATGAGTTTGAGTTAGTGCATTGTTTAAATATTATGTGCTTTTTTGCATTAACAGTGCCAGTAAATTGATGTATTTGACCCGTGTCGTTATTAGTAACAAAACTTTCAAATAAACTACACCTGCAATGTTGTCCAATCCATATTCCATTCCACAGCTTACTAAGTGAGCAAATACTATTGTTACTATTGTGTCTGTGTTTAAGGCTAAAACATGCTTCTTATTTTCCGGCATTTCTAGTAAAGAATACTAAAAATAATCTCCATACAAACGACATTTCATTTAAACCAAAAGTATATAATGACACAACAACAATTAATGCCAAAAAACAAGATAGCATGTTGGAGCCTTAAACACTGAACCAGCAATAATAGTTCTAATATTAAAGTTTTAAAAATCCTTTATTGGAAGCTGTAACGTTATGGACAGTTGTGCACTGGAATCAGATCAGAACGGAAAAAATGTGGATTGGCCCATCACTATTTTCTGAAAGACCAGGGCTAAATATGAAATTTCTATGAAATTATGAATTTCCATGAAACTCAAAAAGCAAAAAAACAAAACAAAACAAAACAAAAAAAACATTGTAGTCCACAATAACTTTGTACCTCTCATGTAATGTTTTACACATTGTACATTTTTTTTGGGTTTGATTTATTTCCTCTTGTTATTATTATTTGTTTTGCCTATTTTTATAGTTGGTATTGTATTATATTGTATATGTATATAGTATTCATTAGTAGATAAATGTACTATAGGCTCTTTTTAAAAACAACTGTTATCTTACATGTTATTTATTTTTGCTTGTTATATAAAACTGCTTGAATTTTTCTTGCCTATGAATTTTAAAAGCTGTTGACTAATCAGTTTTCTGAATGTGCACTGTCTCAGTCACTATGTGTACATCCCATCCTTCAAAAAGTGCCGTACTGAACGTTGTCTGGAAGATCTGAGAAAGCTATATTCCAACTGTTTATCTCTCTGTGGGTCTGTCTTGCAACCGCTTGATGTAACACAGCTGTCTAGATGTGCAACCTACAGATTATAATAGGAACAATTGAGATGTGCTAAGATTGAGATGTGCAAAATATTATGTTTGTTGGCTTATGGATCAAAACATTGAACATTGATAATGCAGTATTTCTCATTAGATTAATTGATAAATCACTCAAATATATGTGGATGCTTTAGTAAGTAACAGCAATAACTTTCTTAACTAAGATATTAGCTCAGTGTTAGTGCTAAATGACCACATAGCATTATTAATTATTAATTGCTTGCATTTCTCTCTTCTGATGTTCTTCCATGGACAAATTGTACGGTTTCAGTCCAGTGTTATGCCGCCTAAGGTTGGAAATGCAGTCAGATACAAAGTGGTTTCAACACATATACAGTTTTTGCCAAACGCAGTTTAGACCTATAAAGTATTACTTCATACACTTCGTTCTTCTATATTCCTAGGCTGGGTCCTGATGTAGAAATTTGTGCTGGTCTGTGCAGCCAGTGGCAAAGCAGTTCCCATCCTTAGATCTTAGCTTTGACATAATGGGGAAAAATGGGGCATGTTCTTGAGTAGAAATTAGGGGCTGTGCAATTCTAATAAGTACCTTCATGATGGAACAAAACTGAATGGTTTAATGTATTAAATTCAAAGAAAATATTTGTTTTGTACAAAAAACATTGTGTCACAATCACTGGCATCCTTAATTCAGTACGAAACATAAGAGCACTAAGTAGAGAATCTCTCAGATCTGATCATTCTTAATACAGTTTAGGTTAGATGACTGTACAGCATATTTATTGTGTGGACAGGGACTTACACATTGAAGAAATCACCAGATACAGTTATAGTTTCTCCTCAGGCTTCTTGTCTATTTTTATGCCAAACCCACTATTGGGTCCTAGTAGCAGATAAAGAAAACATAAACAAAGGAGACTAAATTATTTATTAACTATAATTTAATTACTGAGGGAAATTGCATACAGTATCTGCAAGTGGTACAAAAAAACCTTGGTAGGTTACATTTGGTTACAAAAAAGCTTGGTAGTTACATTTGAAGGTGTTTTATAACCACTGGTCTGACAATCAGTTGTGTGTCAACTCTTTGTATTTTAAGAACAGGGACTAGTCTTCAAAAACATATTTGTGGAATTGCATCACGACACAAACAAATGATATTTCTGGGAATTCTGGGAAAAGAGTTGTTGGTGCTTGTCAGACTGGAAAACTGCAGACTTGCCAACCACATCTAAATAGTTTAGATTCAACTAACCCACAGTAAGGCAGATTGTGCACAAATAAAGGAAATTCGAGACCATTATTACCTTACACTCTCCAGCAGTGATTTGACAAACAAAGATTTGCTCCAAGTGCAAGGCATGTCATAATATGTGAGATGAAAAAGAAACCCAAGGTAACATCTCATCACATAAAGTCCCCCTCCCTTAGGCAAATGTTAATATTTATCCCCACCATCAGGAGAGCATTGAACAACAATGTTGTTGCATGGCAGGATTGCAAGGAGAAAGCCACTACTTCCCCAAAAAGAACACCTTCTGTAGTTTTCTAAAGTTTATGTAAGCAAGTCAGAAGTAAGCACAAAAGCCATTCTACAAAAGAATGGTTACAGAGGAATAAAGTAACTGTTTTGGAATAGCCAAGTAAAAGTCCCGACCTTGCTGTGGAAATGGGAAAAAAAGCTGAAGTGAGGAAATACACCAATGTCCCCAAGCTGAAGCTGTTCAGTTCTGGAATTAGCTGAAATTCCCCTGTGCTGCCAGACTGATCCGTTACAGCTGCACATACTAGGTGCTTTCTTTGTAGCTCATTTGCTGTGCATTTGCACTGCAGGAACTAGGGATGATTATAGTTCTTAGGACCCATGTATAAGGACTTTTTAGCTCGTGCTTCAATGTAGGGTATTTTCTTAGTGCATAAGTCATGTAAGTTTGCAGTGATTGTTCCAGACATAGTGACACACGTATACAGTGACTGGTAGAGAGGCAAGTGCTTGTGTTGAGCTCAACTGCAGAGTTTCAAATTTCATTAACAAAGTAACCACAGATCTTCTTGCTAAAATGGGAAAATAACATAGACAAATGAACCAACAAGGTATATCATGATTTTGAGTCGTCTAAGAAAAATTTGCGTGGCTTATGTCATTTAAGCTTCACACTGTGTTCCTATTGGTGGGCCTGTACCGGCTGTAGCTCTCAGATAGAACAAAGGATTTACAAACTATCAAACAACACTATAGGTGTTTTTTTCCAGAAAGCTTGGTTTCAGTTTCAGTAGAACATGTGTATCTAGCACATGTGCTTAGATTTAAAAAAAGCTTTTCTTTAAGACCCACGTTCTCAATAGCTTGTTTCTATGGTAATCATGTCCAATTGTAGTTTTGGAGATTTGGTAACGTCCAAATGCTCTTCAATTTTCTGCAAATTTCCAACTATGAACCTATGAGTTTGCCTATGTAAGCATTTCGCATAGTGTGTGGGGGCAAAAACACCAACTGGATTTGTTGAGTCAGCTCACTGAAGTTCCCGTGGTGGCACTCACCATTAACCCAGATAGACTGAAAGTTTCCTGTCTCTTTCCAAAAACTCCACTTATCCCTGTGTCATGTCAGCAAATGGCCCACTTCCTGTGGTGACGAGAAGAACAGTAACTCTACCATCCCCCATGCCGATATCTCTTTACTGCGGGGTACAGTGAGAGTGGAAGTATCAGCGCATTTACTATCAAATCTTTCCCCATGTCTATTAACCCTGCTTGTCGCTTCAGATTCTTCCCCCCTGTATGCCTCCCTTGAGTCTTAGGGAAGGGCTTCGGGAAGCCGGGGCACTTCAGGCGGGCTGGATTTGAGATACATGAAGATGAAATTTATGGTGTTATGAAATAAATTGACTTCAATTAAGGACAACCTAATTGCTTTCAAAGACATTTGTCATAATCTTTGCCCATAGTAGATGAAGTCATTTATACCTGACTGTATACATAACATTTCTGTGAAAGATAAATGCTGACCTTAATAAGAGACAAATTAGCTGCCTCTAGCTTATTTGTGCCAGACTAAAGATAGCATAATGTTGTACTGTACTGAATTAGAGTTTGAAGCAGATACCCCCAAGCATGTAACTGGTGTGAAGGGTGTGATGTCGTGGTAGTCAATGTTCAGCAATAAAATACAGAAATACCCAAATTTCTTTAACAAATATCAGGACAAGTCTAAAAATGCAATATGGTCTGCAGTTAAAAGGGAATGTATACAAACCTTAATGAGCTGTTGGAATCAAAAGAAAACATGGCCTCAAAAAGTAAGTTGTCTATTGAAACATTAAAATTGGATATACAACTTCATGGAATTAAATATAGAACATTGACTGAACACTGTTGCAGGACATCTGTGTATTAAATTTTGGTGCAAATATAATAAGCACAGGTAGATTCTAATAATATGTCTTGGCACTAGAAAATGTATAAGCAATATGACAGTATGGAAAATACATATAAAACACAGTGTTACTTACATGTACTTTGAGTTTGATTTCCTTGTAGATAGCATGAACCTTATATTCCAGATATTTCTTGTTTATTCTGGTCAACTTAAATTCATTTGGGAATATTACACCATTCTTGCATTTCAGGACTGTTACACATTCCATAAAAAGTTGCATGAAATTTATAGCTAGTTATTACACTGCTCACAAAAATTAGGGTATATATCATTAGGTGATATGGGGAATTCTGAGCAGTATATTTAAATGGCGATGTCAAACAGCTGATTATAATCATAATTTGTGACAAAAACAACATCAAAGTTAAGCAAAGAGAGCTCTAGTTTGTCAACAGCACCATAAGGAAATTATTGTAATGTTGAAAAACAATACAAGAAATCGGGAAGAATTTCAGTTAATAAAAGCCAAGGCCTCAAGCTTAAACTGAATGCCCGAGAGACCACTGCATCAAGAACTGTCATTCATTAATAACTAAAACACATGGGCAAAGCATTACTTATGTTGTGCCAAAAAGAAGCCTTATATTAACCATGTCCAGAAGCTGGGCTCGGCGGCTAGTATGGACCGTGTGCAAAGGTAATTTACACTTTTATGTTGGCAGAGCATAACATCTAACAAAAGTCAAAGTAAATGTAAGAAACACTAAGTTTGTTTTTCCATACTGTCCCAACTATTTTGATTTGGGGATGCACTACATTTGGAAAATTAGTCAACGGTGAGTAAAACATACTGCCATTCATTAATATTTATCTTACTTTTGTCTGAGCAGGTGTGCAATAGTTTCATTCAAACTAAACACACATCACCTATAAGACACACGGTAGGTCTTAGATACCCACTTTCATGCTTGCAGAATATGTTCTTTTACCCTCAGTGCAGCAACAGGCAAAACATTGATTGCACTGAATATTATACTCTAATCACTGTCTATATTGGTACCAACCTGTTTAGGGGTAAGCTGGTTTGGTTGGGCCATGATTATAAGAACCTTTGACACATTAAGCACTAGAAAGTATTTTGTTTTGGTGTGTAGTCCAGGTTCACTGCACTGACACAAAGGGAAGAGCAAAATTATGCTTGTCAGTATGGTCTGATACCATAAGAGGTCACTTCAAATGAGGCATTAAGTCATGCTGTACAATATATACTGTACAGCAATGGAAAAGCAGTAGCAAATGTTGAGACCAAGGAATATTTGTGCTAACAGCTGTGGCCTAAAAGAGAAATAAGATAAATACACTACATAGCCAAAAGTTTGTGGACATCCAAAAATGCGTTTGTTAGTTGCGTTAGTGTGAGTTTGTTCACTTTTCTGAGAAGACGTTCCACTGGATTTTGGAACATAACTCAGGTAATGGTGTTGGACAATAAGCCATGGGTCAATTGTTGACATTTCCATTCATCTCAAGAAAGTGTATATGTATGGAATATGTTTTGGGAGAGCTGAACTGACATACTGTGGAGGTAGAATGTTGTAATGCATCATGTTGTAATGCACAGAGATGTTCAGTACAGGCCATTATACTGCTACTCTTTGTCTGTGTGGCTTCATTTATGTTTCTGCATTTTTGTCTATATTGTGTTATTAGTGTTTTAATTAAAATGTAAAATACTTTTCTTCCAAAAACTAGGCTATGAGAAACACCCAATGTGACATATGCATGACATTGTGACATCGCTTGCAGAACGATACACTGACACAGCTTGTGCTATTGTTGATACATCATAGTTTTTACCACTATAGTTTTGTACATCATAAGAGTAAGCAGTTTGTAAAGGGAATAAAGGGCACAACGCTGCCTCCTGTGATCTTCAGGGTAAAACTGCATCACTGGCAGTTACGGAGAATTTAATATGCACACTGTGCAAATTGCTGGATTAAATCTTTAGAACTGCACTCAACACATTTCATATATGTGATGTATTACTGTTATTATCTTACTATTTGAGACACATATATTGATGCAGTTAAATAAACCAACAACGATCTAAGAAATTGGTATGTAATGACACGTTTGATTTACTGAAAATAGTATTTGAGGTATTGTGGAAGCATTTAAGGCTAAATCTTAGTGACTATAGTGTTTAAATGCACTTGTTTGTGAGGAAAAACAGAATATGTTCATGAAATAGGCTTTCATTTACCTGTATAAAGATATTTACACTGATATAAGTAAATAAAAGACAAAAAAAGAATTGATTCAGAATTGATTCAAATTAGAAAGTGCCTCTGTATCTCGTATGATTTACTGATTCATTGTGGAGTACAGAAAGGTAATTGTAAATGATTTTACATGACAAATATTAAGAAATATCTTTATGTATCTTGGCCATATCACCTACCCGTTGCGGTCTGTGTCCTAACAGAAGCCCACAAGTGCCCAATATGTGAATACGTGTATAGTAATAATCCCAGAGTGACTTAAGGGTTTCAGGGTTGCTTATAACTAATGATACCTATATGTGATCCCCACTCAAGAGTAAAGCTAATTTAGCTTTTTCAGCTATATTGCAGTAAGATAAGACAATAGTGGTAATTATTGCAGTGATTCAGTCTGCAGACATAACTAAGAAGAACTTAAGAAGTTTCAATAATACTATGAAATGACCTACATTTTTGCTTACTTAGGAGTTTCTCTTTCCCAAGAAGCTTTGCTGCCTGTGCTAAAATCTCTTGAGGCATTCCTATGCTTTTATTTATTCTTGGAAATCTTTAATGGGTTTGGTGTAATGCCCACAAGAGGGCCCAGAGAGAAGTAAGTAATGGAGCAGCATCATTAGAAGCCTAAAGCACCTCAACTCAGAGAGAGGGCATGATGCAATATGATGAACACTCAGAAGCTTGGCTTACTGTTGTGCTTAAATTAGTTTCATCTTCATGTGGATACCATATCCTGTTAGTGACCTGATTTTAAATAAGCTTTTAACAGACATATTAACTATTCTGTAGACATTCCTTTAAATTCCTGTAGACATCCCTATGAATTAAGGTATAAGTGGAGCACTGTAGGAAGATTAAATGTTTTTATTTTTAACCTATCATCCATACCACATGCTCTTCATATACCCTGCTCACAAAAATTAAAGGATATTTGAAATATCCCCAATCAGTGTATGTAAGAAAACTAAAGTTACTTTAATAAATGTTACATAGCACCTGGGAGGTGGAAGTAACATATTCATGCAACTTCACGCAAAATAACCCCAAAGTCTGTGTTAATGGCTTAAGATGGCATAGACCTAACACAACTATAACATTTTGAACTCATTTGGTCAACTGAATAGGCTACTGTGAACAAGATTTGTAAAGAACTAAAAACAAGGACAATTTTTAAAAATGTCTTTGCTAGAACACATGTAGTATATTAAATGGTCACTAGCTGTTATTTAAGCTAACAGTACTTATGTTTGTCATTTCTGGACTTTATGTTTACTAATAGTTGCTTTCTGGTTTCTTCTGTCAAATGAGGGACCATGTATAGTATTAAAACTTTCTACTACATACAGCAAGTACGTTTCTTCATATACCATGATACATGTTTTAAGAACAACACACTTGTACTAGTTTAAAAACAATACTCTGCTAAAACAATGTGGAACAGAACAGATAAATGTTTTTTTTACATGGCATGTCAGAACGTTAAACTAACCAAGTACCAAAATTGCACAAAACCTATGTTTTTCCTTCCATATTTTATTATACCTGAGGTGCAAGTAACAGCAATCTGTTTTTTTTCCAGGCCCAAGATGTGCGGTCATCATTCTATAAACGATACCTCAGCAATTTGTTTCTCCATGTTTTCTAGCTGAACACTGGTCTGGACCCTCTGCAGAAATTCAAATGAGTACCTCATTTTGTGAGGGTACTCCAGATTAACTCAGTAGATGGTGCCCATTAGCATAGCAAAGCCAGTAGGCACATCTTTAATTACATAAATACATACTTACCACCATGTCCACGCTGAAGATTTCGAGAGAAAAAAACATCAGGCAAGACCCCTTAATAAACAATTCGAAGTCCAACACACTTTCCCTTCATGAGGACATCCAGGGTTTTATCATGAACCTTAAACAAATGTAGAATGTAGAAACTTCACTAGATACTAATTTACAGCAGGTAATTCTGAAAAGCTCTTTGCAATTGATCAAGATACAGAAACCCTATTTTCAAAAACCTTGGGAGGCTGCGCAAAACGTAAAGTGAAAACAATAATGCAAAGATGTGAAACCATATATTGTTGAAATAGATTTTTCAGTATGTCTATTTAAAATGTTATGCCAGCAATATGTTTTAAAAAGTTGGGATGGGGAAAGCATAATGATACAACTATAGATTAGGTTAATTTGCAACAGGTCAGTTAGATTACAGTAAAATTAAGTAATATGTATTGTTTAAAAAGAGCAACCCACAGAGACTATTCAATTCAATTCAATTCAATTTTATTTATATAGCGCTTTGTACAATGTAGCATTGTCTCAAAGCAGCTTTACAGTAATACAATTATCTAAAAGGCCAATTCCAAGTTAAGCAAGCCTAGGGCAACAGTGGTAAGGAAAAACTCCCCAAAATGGTAGGAAGAAACCTTGAGAGGAACCATGACTCAATGACTATGACTAGAGAGACTATGTCTGTGTGTATGTAAATGAAATGTATGTATGAAATAAAGATGGGGAGTGGCTCACCAATTAATGAAAGCTTGTATGTTTAAGTAGCACAACTACTGTATTTAAGAATACCATTCCCCAACATAATCATCTATGTGGCATTTCATTAGAAGATTCAGAGAACCTGGGAAAATCTCTCTTTATAAGGCACAATGCCAGTACTGCCTGGCTGTGATCCTCAGGTCCTCAGATCGCACTGCATTAAAACAGACACATTTTTGGAGTGGAAATCACTGAATGGACTCATGAAATCATTTGAACACAGCTCATCACTGCTTCTACAAATGCAAGTTAAAACTCCACCATACAAAAGAAGATACTGTACCCTACCAAGATCCAGAAATGCTGCTGCCTTCTTTAGGCCTGAGCTCTTTTAAGCTGTACTGAGGCAGCAGGTTGTCTTTAGTGAACTTGTGCCCAGAACAGGTAGTAACCTCTTGTTAATGACACAGCTGCTTTGTACAGCTCCAAAAGACTTGGCAGCATGGCATCCAGGAATGACTGCACCAGACCAGTAGTAATGATTCTAGTACACTTTGAAGTTATCTGAGACACACAGGACAGCAGAGAGGATAGGATTAAAAAAAACAGCAGAGAGAAAAATCATACAGTTGCACTTCATTATACATATGTCATTGTTAACTCTTTCACGAAACAGCGCAAGCCATCTTTCAATGACTATAGAAATGAGTGGCTCATCACCAATGATTTCTGTTCTATACTGAAAGAATGTTGATGGACATCAGATCTCCTAGAAGCTGCAAGCTTGGTTCACACTTCTGCACCTCTACAAGCATAATTTGAAGTTTCCCATCTGATGTAACTGTACTTCAGGTGGATCTAGCAAGTAGTGGCTTTCTCCATTCTTGGACCTCTTGATTCCATTGCTGTTGTCTGGTCCATCTTTCTTTTATTTACAACAACCATCAGTCTTTGACAGTAATTAAAATATAAAAAGCCCATCTTGAATTTCAAGCTGAATACCCATCAATACCATCCTTAGCAGAACCAGCTCTCTGATACAAGGGTGTTTTGCTACAAGAGTGCTAGCAACACATTCATAATGATCTTTACTTGGATACTTGGATTTTACACTGCTCACCAACACAGCAATTCTTGTGAAATTCTCTTTGTGTTCATTGCAATATCCCGTTAACTGTTGTGAGCAGGGCAGCACTCAAGGGGTAGCACCGCTGCCTCACAGCAAGAAGGTCCCGATTTCTTTCCCAGGGTGGAGCGGCCTGGGTCCTTTCTGTGAGGAGTTTGCATGTCCTCCCTGTGTCTGCGTGGGTTTGCTCTGGGTACTCTGGTTTCCTCCCACAGTCCAAAGACATGCATGTTAGGTTAATTGGTGTCTCTAAAGTGGCCCTTAGTGTGTGACTGTGTGCGTGTGCCCTATGATGGATTGACACCACGTCTAGGGTTGTTCCTGCCCTTGCGCCCAGAGTTGCCGGGCAGGGTGGTGTGACCTCAGACTCCACCTGTATGGATTTTGCATGTTCTCCCCAGGCATGTTTTCTTCAGTTTCTTCCCACAACGAACAACGAACTGCATGTTAGGTTAATTGATGTTTCTAAAGTGCCCTACGATGGATTAGTGCCCTGCCTAGAGTTGTTTCTGCCTTATACCCCAGGCTACAGGGTAGGCAGTGGCTTTCTTATGTATGAATTATTGCACAAAGTGACATCCTGCTTCACTGACCTGAAGGCAGAGGGTTCAAATCCCAGCCTTGCCACCAACTGGCCCTTTAGGAAAACACTTGCCCAGCATTGCCCAGACTGTTCCTTGTGAGGAGACTGTTCCTGTGTATCAGCAGTCAGTCGCTTATAATGTAGGGGCACCCCTGGTCGGTGATACTGGCCGGTAATGCTGGTGAAACAGGAACATCCGTCTCAATATGACATAAACTGAGTGAGGAGCCTTGAGGAGGACCTTCCCATTTCAGGATTTGTGTAATGCTCTTGTGGTGGAGAGGGGCATGGCAGTAAGCTCCAGATGGTCCAAATCTACATCAGAATCAGCCAGCACTCCAGCTAATCTTGTACAGTAGAGCGACTCCCAATCCTACAGAGCTTCGGACACTTCAGACACAGTTCCCTTATTTTAGTGCTTTAGCCATTACTACGACCCATAAATGTGTGGTGTGGGAGTGAGGTAGCTTAGTAGTTAAGCTGCTGGACTTTGGACCAGAAGGTCCAGGGTTGAAATCCCACCGCTTCCAAGCTGCCACTGTTGGGTCCTTGAGCAGCACCCTTAACCCTCAACTGCCCGGACTGTGGGATCGTATCTCTGGATAAGGGCGTCTGCTAAATGACATGATGTGAACGTAAACAGAAAAATGACATCTTCCACAAACCTTTAATTTATCTCACGTGCAAGTCTGGTTGGCGTAAAAGTTAATAGTTCATTATCTGGTAAAGACGTTTGCGTAAACATGTCCTGTTTCAGTGTGCACCCTGCAGAGTTTGAGTTAATGAGCACGTTGTAGCTTGTGATTGTTTTAGAGTTTTAAAAGCGAAACAAAACCGAGACACACAAATCCATTCCTGCATGTCTTCTCCTTAGTTTGATGTCTGGCCTGGCAGCGCTGGATGCCAAATGCTCCAGTCGTCTGGGCATTATTACAATCTCCTATTACCTGTGGACCACCTTCGTGGCTGTAGTGGTGGGCATCGTCATGGTGATCATCATCCATCCGGGTGGAGCAGCACAGAAGGAGGACTCGGAGGACAGCGGCAAGCCGATCATGAGCTCTGCTGATGCTCTTCTCGACCTTATTCGGTAAGAAAACATTACGAACATTATGAAAAAAAACCTTGCTCCTTAACAGAAAGAAAGTCAACCCTTTGATCAGCTGGAACCAGCACAGTAATCCACACAAACTGACCCCACCGGCAAGGAGATGGGATGAAATTTTAGGAACAATAATTCATGAATAATGTTATCATTAAGAAAGGACACTGTAACCAAATACCTCATTTTCATTCGTTTGTATTTGACCTTGTACGGTCTCACCTTCAGGTTATTGGTTTACTCCCTTTATCCTTTTTTAAAGCAAGAATGCCATTTCATTCATCAATTCACCTTCACCTTATCTACTTGATCCTGGACAGGGACACTCAGAGAGCTGGTTCGCAGCCAGAAGCACAGGGAGCAAGGCACGAATAACCCTAGACAGGGTGCCAATCCAGTGTAGGGCACATACCCTCACAGGCACGCTCTAGACACACCAATTAACCTAAAATGGTCTGTAGGAGGAAACGGGTGTATCTAGAGTAAACCCGAACAGACATGGGGAGGACATATTAGATGACTTTAGGTTCGGTACCTTGAGTCAAAATACAGCACTGCCCAGGATGTGTCTGTCTGCCTCCCTAATATATATATCATTAACCAAAATGGTCCATAAGCACCATCAGTGGTGCAGGGACCGAGGATTCCTTAGACGACCTCTTTTCCTAATCCTAATATGTGTTACACAGGATTTAAGCCAGTCAGGTTACAAGTCTGATCAGACAGAAACCGCAGCTTAGCACTGGCATTTGAGATCAACCCAGGTCACTCTTCCCACAGAGGAAGAGCGTGACCCCCGATGTGACAGGAAGCCGTGCTCAGGTTGTATGTCGGGACCTAATTAGTGCTCAGCTAAACCATATGGCCTCTGATGGCCTCTGCCATGCCAACCTGTTGATCTCGCTGTTTTTATGGTGATCATCTCGAAAAGCGTTCACTGAGACCAAACACTGGATCTGCAGATATAAGCAGTGGACGTTAATCTGTTCACTTTTATCCTGTACTGCACGCATCACCAACACACAGGCGTTTAAGTTCGTTCTAATTAACGTTTGCCTTTCTTCTTCTGTTCCCTAGGAACATGTTCCCAGCCAATCTGGTCCAAGCTACTTTCCAACAGGTGAGATATCACGTGATAATAGAAATAGAATTAAATTAAGTCTTGGACTTATTATTGGAGCTTTCGAGCCCCTCAGCAAACCCCTTCTTTTCATCCATGCACTTGTAAGTCACTAAAAATATTTACCAAATGTCGTGTACTCTACTGAAATAGTATCGTACCAGAAGCATTCCCATCACAAAGCCGAAGCCTACAATGAACCAGGACCTGGGCGAGACCACCACCCGGCGCGTTTTCATCTACGGAATCCAGGACGACAATGGCTCCGACATCCAGAACTTCTCTCTGGACCTAACACCACCTCCAGAAGTGGTGCTGAGGACTTTGCCAGGGACCAGCGATGGCATGAATGTCCTGGGCATTGTCATCTTCTCAGCTACAATGGGCAAGTTTTGGTCTCTAAATACTTTAGTAGCCTGGGTCCTTTCTGCGTGGAGTCTCCGGTTTCCTCCCACAGTCCAAAGACGTGCGTGTTAGGTTAATTGCTATCTCTAAAGTGGTCCTTGATCTTTGGTGTCACTGTGATTGTGTGTACATGTCCTACGATGGATCGGCGCCCCGATCAAGAGGACGATAACGGATGGACGCATTCACATCAATTCACGTCTTATCATGTGACCCGTCTGCTCCATTCTCTTGGCTTGGTCTCT
This sequence comes from Parotocinclus haroldoi, assembly GCA_034779995.1. NCBI lineage: Eukaryota > Metazoa > Chordata > Actinopteri > Siluriformes > Loricariidae > Parotocinclus > Parotocinclus haroldoi. The sequence goes on from JAUZST010018726.1 coordinate 25,620, forward strand.
GCAGCTGCCAGAATCAGATTTAAAACAGACCAAACAGCCAAAACAGACCAGCTAACTCTTACCTAAAACCTCACTCTGTACCTCATACGCTCTCAAAGCAGAATCATTTCAGTATTTTCTCTCACTTTTTTTCTTTTTTTAAAAGAAGTATTGGCCAATATGGGCAATTTTTATTTATTATTTTTAAACATGTTTTATTGAGGAGTTCGTACAACATACTAATATGAACCTCCTCGTCTTAAGTCCCCACACACCAACAAGTAGGAATGAATAAGCAACTTAAGTAAGAAAAAAGACAAAGTAAACAAACAAAACAAATGCTAAACAAATAGAGGAAGGAAGAAAGAAAAAGAAACAAAAACATATAATGCAAGAATATAAATAAATAACTAATAATAAAAATACAAATTAAAAGAAAGAAAGAAAGAAAGAAAGAAGGAAAAAAAGCTCCAACTATTTTCCAAAGGAATCAAGATCAGAAACCAGCATTTATAAAGAACTGCTTGATGGTGAAATCGGGAAGCTGCAATGAGCGACATTTTTCCCTCGAGTACAAAAGACTGAAGTTCATTTACAAATGCAAACATGCCATCGGTCTCCTTTCTAGGTATCATGTTAGGAAGAATGGGTCCCAACGGCAGTGCACTGGTCAACTTCTGCCAGAGTCTGAATGAAGCTGTGCTGAGAATCGTAGCCATCGTTATCTGGTACACTATAATCACGCTGCTTTTTCTGGGCGGTTCATAGGCAAGCAATTAAAGCGTGTTTTATCAGTCACCACAGTCGGACAGCTATGCGTACGATCTGATCCGTAGGTATTTCCCATTCGGGATCGTTTTCCTGGTGGCCGGTAAGATCTTGGAGATGGACGACCCCTCTGCGATGGGGAAGAAGTTAGGTTTCTACGCCATCACGGTGGTCATGGGCCTCATTTTACACGGCCTGTTTATCTTGCCCGCCATGTATTTCGTGATCACCAAAAAGAGTCCTATTGTGTACATCCGGGGTATCCTGCAGGCCCTGCTCATTTCGCTGGCCACTGCATCCAGGTGAGTGGACTAAGCAGCCGTCGAATGCACAATCGTAGCAATGTCAAGACTGAACGGGCTTACAGTACACTACGTTTGGTCTGCTTCAGCTCTGCCACGCTGCCTATCACCTTTAAGTGCCTCCTCGAGAACAACCACATCGACCGGCGCATCATCCGCTTCGTCTTACCAGTTGGCGCCACGATCAACATGGACGGCACGGCGCTCTACGAGGCCGTAGCAGCCATCTTCATCGCTCAGGTTAACAACTACGAGCTAGACTTTGGGCAGATCATCACGATTAGGTACGGGATCCAAATGTGGGCAGTTCATTTTCTAGCTGTAACCTGAACCCCTGTTGTAAGGCTGCAAAGCTACAACAATTATGTCTGCTTTGGTAGCATTTCCAGTGCAGGCCACGTGGCAGCTCTGTTTCTTTCCCCTCCCTCAAAACAGCGGTGTGTTGCTAAAGAATAGTGCTCTTACACATGCTTCTCGTCCAGCATCACAGCCACGGCGGCCAGTATCGGAGCTGCAGGGATTCCACAGGCTGGCCTGGTAACAATGGTGATTGTGTTGACCTCAGTGGGCCTTCCAACAGACGACATCACGCTCATCGTAGCCGTGGACTGGGCTCTGTGAGTACACACCCACGAGTAAAACACTTGGGGAAACTCACGGCAGCCTTTCAGCATGACACGATGTTTGGACGTTGGATTTGCGTGTGTTTTAGGGACCGATTTAGGACGATGGTTAACGTGATGGGAGACGCGCTGGCCACTGGTATAATGGCACACATATGCAGGAAAGACTTCATGAAGGAGGGTGAAGAGGTGAGATCTATATAGGATTCATTTGGCTATGGCTTTTGAAGTCAGCAGTTGTTCAGACCGACAAACTGGTCAGTAGTGGAGCCTGGGTGTGGGACGCGTCGGTTCTGTGCACAAGGGTACCAATGGATTTCTGGACGTTCATACATGCCTCAAATACTTTCAGCAATTCAGTCATTTAGGCAGAGCAGCAGAGGGCAGAAGCTCCTTGCACACCAGATATCTGCACGCCCGTGGCTAGTAAAGGTCTCGGAAGTGTTATAAGCATTTTAAAGATAAAGCATTCAGATCTTCTTCTTCTTCTTCTTCTTCTTCTTCTTCTTCTCCATCGGTCGTTTGTCATGACCTGCCTTACCTACACTGGGTTTACAGGAACTGAGTAAGTAAATGTGTTCCATTTCAGATACCATTGATATGTGAAACCAAGCCCATGATAACCATCCAGCAGATGACGTCCTACCAGAGGAACGGCTGTTTCCAGCCTGCTCCACCTGGCCCCAGGAAGCCTGAACGCCTCTCTCCGGATGTGGCTCGCCTAGTCCAGTTAGAAGAAGGGATCAAACCAGAAGAGAAGAAGAAGAAAAAAAAGAAGGAAAAGAAGCCCTCGCACCATGAGCGGGTCAGTGAAGTCCATTGTCGAGATCAAGACCACTGCACCATTGACCTGAACGGTTTCGAGACCAACGTCTAGAAAAGAATAGACCTCTCGGGAAGAGGGCTGTGCCTGACGAACATTCCCTTCCAAAAAAAAAAAGCGGCGAGTAATACCGTTAATGTTGATGAGCTGCTTTTGGAGGGTCCTACCTCTGGAACATCTGTAGCTTCTCCACAATAATGAACAGGGTTCTCTCGATCGTGTTAGGAGCCATCGACATGAACGTTTAAATGTTGACCACTTTATATGCTTTTCATTTATGCTTATTTTTACAAAATGGTCAGGTGGCTTGGCCATTATGCAAGTATAAGGATCAATCTTTTTTTTTTTTCCTGTGAATGATCTACCATGTGCCGGTGTCCAGTGCAATATGACTCATACATCAAGAATTTACAAATATGATCATAGTTATCGTACTTTGATAAGCTGCAGGAAAAGCTACACGAAAAATCTTCCTCTTCAGTCTTATTAAAATGTGCCCATGAAATGTTTACTAAACCGTCTGTATTATTCATTAAGCCTGGTGGATCTCCAGCATAAGGGTTAAACCAATATATACTATATGTATAAATACACATACACACACACACACACACACACAGCGCAGTACTTTTGGTGCCAGGGAACCATACAGCAAACTTGAAATACCAGAAAACAAAATTGAAACACAGCTGAAACTGCTAAAAACACAAATCAGGGGAAATTAGCACTAAAAGCGAACCAGTGCTGTGCTGCTTAGCATTTGACCCCACATTACACACATCTAATCCTCACAAAACCATTCTGGGGACTTGCTGGTAAAGGGATTTGTTAAATGCGCATTTCCTCTTGTTATCCTCTCTGTATTCATTCAGCTAAGAATAAACTGTAGATAATAAACTGTAATTCATAAAGGTTTTAGAGCAGATGACTCAGAAAACTCATCTTCAGAATAAAAAAATAAACATCTCCTTTTCAGCTATTTTGTCCTTGTCCTTGACCATTTGAGAACCAACTGACATATTTATCCCATACTTTTAATTGCATGGCAAATGCGACTAAAACAACCTATGGTCCTGAAAGGGTTAAGGATGAAAAACTTTTCGCCTTTTTTTCTCCAGTTACCTTATATTGTGCTAGAGCACTACTCCGCGCGCCACCTACCCCCCAACCCCCAACCCCCCTACAACTCTCTACCTCGAAACCCCACCACCCAACCCCTGCGCTCACATTGCATTTACAGGCTCTGTGCTCAAGCATGCTTACATCATCACTACATGAGTTTCTGTGAAGAGAAGTTTGAACAGGTGCATCTTTGTACTGATTCTGTGGCTTTTTATAGACATTTTGGTGTTGACACACACCCCTCCCTATATGCCTTATAACAAAATTACTGATTGAGCTACGCAGCCCTTTTGGGCTACTCATGCAGCACTTATAAGAAAAGTTTAAAAATGGGTTCTGTGCTCAGGCACAACTAGCACTTCCAAGCTCACCCAAGCATCCACCTTTGTAAGCGAGTCTGATGCGGCTCTGCCTATCATGTCTATGCACAGTATGGAGCAATGACACCAGTCAAAGGAACCGCACTTTGTGAGCATATTTTAAATCTCTTTCATTTCACCACTGCACCCACTTTACCTTTATTCCGACCTTCCATTAAGATATTACACATTAATTCACATATTTAATATTCCTAATTGTATGTGTTTGCATGTGTAACCTGCATGTGTATTTTACCTCTGGGTCCGTATGTTATCCTGTATCCCTGTATAATGCCAGAGGGAGGGTCCCATGCCAAAGCCAAAGTGGAGAACCCTGCCTCTACCAAGCGCAAAGTGGCCACAGCTTGCACCGACCCTGCCAGACATAATGACAGGAGAATGATTGATTTATCCGTGTTGAGTATTTGTTGCATGAATGTATGTGAGATGTGTGCAAGTTCCCTATTGCAAATTATGAATGTGTGTGTCTCACTGGTTCGAGCTTTGGCAGATACCGTCTCTCCCACGCTGTTGGGATACTGTGGAATAATCGACACCAGGTATTCTGTGCCCGAACGCAGCTCCTGTGCCACATAGACCTGCTGACTAGCCGGCACAGTTTCCTAAGAAGTGTAAAGGTCACAGCTGGTGAGTTCACAGAGGACATTGAGCAATGCATTTTCTGAGTACTATAAACATATGCTCCACTTCACTTTAATGTTTAACATAATAAGCAGCACAGCAACCATTACTCTCACCTGTCGCAATTCTGTTATCCGTGGCTGACCCAGACCAGAAAGGGGAGTGTATTGCACCACATAAGCAGTTACCGGGCCACCTGCAGATGACCACTGAAATCGAATTGAATTTGTGGTCTCGTCTGAAAACTTCAGTTCAGCGGGACCGGTGAACTCCCCTGAAAAGAGATTTCAAAAAGCCCTGTGGTAATTTTGGGATTTTTGAGTGAATACAGTGTGCATTTTTGCATCTAAAATCCAAATACCGTCACTTGAATAGGTGCCTCCGGATGCTGAACATACACGTGGAGATACGATGGGCAGCAAAGTACGAAGAAGCCTAAAGCTCCCAATAAAGGAAGTGAATTCAGTATGTGGAGATGATGAAATAGCGTTCAGTTCAATCTGATCTGCACTCTTTATACCTAAGAGAGAGAGAGAGACAGACACACAAGCAATGAATCTATGACAAAGTTAAACAAAACATTAGAACAATTAGACAATAAAATAAATCTGGGACAGATAATTAAAGGTTCAGTTCTCACCCACTGCAAATATCGTAACTCCTAAGCTGCGCAGTTTCTGAGCTGAATCCTGAACATTGTCTTGAGATTTTCCATCTGTTATAAGAATGGCAATCTTGGGCATAACAAAAGAGAAAATTAAAACCGAATTAACAGCTCCTACACTACCCTAATACCCCCAAAAATGAAAAGATGATTTTCTGCATGTGAGGCCACGTATAGAACAATAAACAATCTAAAGCCCTATCCAAATGGGATTCATTTAACATTTTATGGTGGGGTAAAATAATTGTTATAATAGTCATTTTAGAGCTGCCCAAATGCATCTTATCAGTAATTATTTCAAACCATAAACTCACATTAGAGTTCACAGAATATGTTAAAAGCATGTTCTGACGTACAGTGGCACTCCAAAAAGCACTTTTTTCTAAAAAAAAAAAAATCCCAAACCAAAATAGATACTTACCAAGTTTAACAGCAAACAATAAAATATATACTTTTTAAAAGACTTGGCAGAAGAGCAACATTCTCTAATTATCAAGTCACATCAGATACGAGTTCCATATCTTCGTAGCATAAACACAAGGTTTTATACAGAATTGTGGCATTTTACCAGAAGTTAGTTTAGTTAATAATAGTTCAAACCACTATAGTTATGATGCCTTCATAAATTCACAAAAAAAGAAACCATTACATTTACCCTGGCAGCCTATAGCAAAACAATATCAGCCATGAGGCACATATACATATACACAGCACATGCATGAGTACAAAAGGCTGGGCAAATGCATTATAGATCCAGATCGAGATTATATTAAACTTAAAATGTGTTTATAGTGCATATTCAAGAAGTTGGCCTCCACAGCTGATAACAGCAAAAATAACCATATATTGTAAATCTACAAACAGCACATGCGATCTGTAATTTACACCAAAATCACTGAGTTCTCATTTCAATCACTCACAATTAGTACAGACTTCCTTTCAGAATGTCACCTGTCAGTATCTTTAAAAAAAACGTATCCCTAAATCAGTAATGTCACAACCCGCCCAAGAAGCGCAGGCAAACGCAGGAAGCCGGTACAAAAACAGTTGCTTTATTAAGCAACATTTAATGCAATCAGAGACACAACATAATTGTCAAGAAAGAGAATCCACAGAACGATAATGTGGTTCTATGAGCAAGAAACCTCATGCAGATGTGTCAATCTAACAAAGTGAGAAAGTGCTTAGAAACTTAGAGAAAATTAAGTGAGTTCTGAGGGACTGAGACTCAGTGAAAACATGACATAGCATGCCAGTGATGAAGGGTTCTAACTAGGACAAAGTGAAAAGCACCAGTACTCTGGTTAATGAGACTGCAATTACTAAGAGGTTTAGAGGGGATGTAAACATTGAGATATATATCACTGGATCAGACAGCCGATGGGAATGACAAGTAAATATACTGCTCACATAAATTCAAAATGAAACACCCTCTAATGAAATATCCCCTCATTTCTGTGAGCAGTGTAGTCACTGTCATGAGAAAGGTTTTTATTCTGAAACACCGGTTTATTACTTGAATGAAGCAAAACAGCGATAAATTATTTGTTGTGAAAGCAACTGACAGCATTTATGGATATAACCTAGTCCTGTGCAGGTGACAACAAATAACTGAAAAAAATCAATCAGCTCACCTTGGGCACATCTCTGGCAGTGCTTGGACTGAAGAAGGTATCTCCTATAAATCTGAGGCCAGCTCCAGTGCGAGTGTTTCCTCCTTTATAGTTTATATTTTCGACAGCATTCAACAGGTCTACGGCACTCGCATATGTAGTGAATGTAAATTCCACCCTGAGAACAGCAACACACATGTAAACAAACACCCACCCACGTACAATGTCACGCTCACTATACTATGTATCAGCACAGATTAGGGATAACCACGGCTGGACACCTTGATTAAGTGGGTATACACAGCAGGATACAATCTGGACTGTCTCAACCACAGAGCAGAGGTATATCCCAGTTTGTACCCTGCCTCTGACGTGATTCGCATTTTGAGTTGGGTCACTTGTGTGGCACGCCCTATTGGTTGCACAACTTGCAAGGTCCAGGTTTTGCAGGGCATGAGCTAGTATACAATGTTTGTATAATATGCATTCATATTTTCATATTTACATTTTAAAATTCTGAACTTTCAATACCTATTCACATACCTGACCACATAACGGCAATATACTCGTTCAGGACAGATGTTCAACACCCTGGGTTATGCTCTCTCTCTCTGTCTCTCTCTTTCTCTCTCTCTCTCTCTGTCTCTCTGTCTCTCTCTCTCTCTGTCTCTCTCTCTCTCTGTCTCTCTCTCTCTCTCTCTCTCTCTCTCTCTCTCTCT